>SZWC01004935.1:20090-55614 GCA_023375785.1 Penium margaritaceum
TCCACCCTCCCTCCACATTTGTCACCCATCTCTCCATACACTCCCCCCATACACTCACCACATAGAACCCCCTCCTCCCAACATTAACTTGCACATTTGAAGAAGAAAACTATATACCTGTGTACATGTAGCACCCATCTCCACATACACTCCCCCACACACTCACGATATAGGAACACTCACAGTATAGGAACACTCCATGGCAGAAACTTCATGTAACCTTCATACATCATCATACTGAACTATACACCCATATGATGGTGTACAAAATGACCTTGATTAACCATACCTCACGGATTTTGAGGCCCTTCAAGACCATGAGAGGGTTGAGAAAGTAGTGTTGGGCCTTCTTGCGCTTGGGGGGCATGTGTCTGGCCTGGACACATCATCTCAGGGGGCATGGAGAGTGATGTGTGGGAGCACATATTGTAGCGGCGCTGGCTTTGTGTACTTCTATTGCTGGAATCCGTGCTCAATGTGTTGTTCTACCTGCTTCTGGGAAAGAGCATGGTTTACATGATGCGGCATGGCTTGCTCATCAAATGCGACAATCTCTCTCTCCATTTTGGCATGTGCCCTTTGGCCACTCTTACTATGCTACTCTGCCTCCGAGGTTGAGGTGGACTGATCTTGCTGATTGTTTCTCCCACCGTGCTGTGCCAAGGTGGCTGTTGGTTCTGTTCAGCAACAGACAATTTTATTTGGTAAAAAAGAAAGAAAGGAGAATCTTACCATTGTGTAGAATGCAACTGCAGAAACTGTTCTTGCTGATGTGGAATGTACAATGAAGAATGCACTATGGCAATTGCAGAAAACCATTGATGTAACAACTGGGATCACGAAATATGCCAATGCAAGACTTGCAACCGTGAAGACAGCAATAACTGCAACTTCAAACACATTGCGACCAGCTGCCATTGTAACCAAGGCATCTACGACTGCGAAGATGGAAAGATTTTCAGACTGCAACAAAATTCACGGCGGAGGCTACAAAAGCTGCGGCATCAAAGTTTTCCTCTCCAAAAATGCGACGGCAAGAACTCTTTCAGCTTTAACTGGGAATGCGAAGAACTGAATGGAAACACTGCAACGAAAAAACCAGGACCAGGCTCATGAATGTGACAGTAATTATGAGAGAAAAGAATCCAATTTTCCTTCTTGGTGACATTTGAAAGGGCTACGATTAGTTTTGCAACCGTAGCTGGGAGGAGGATAGCTGCAGCAGTGTGCTTGTGCTTCAGGGAGTGACTGCAGTTGAAATGGTAGAGGCCACGCTTACGGCAATAGCAACAACTAAGGAATGGCAAGCGAGACTGCGGCTCGGGAAAACATTCCAGGATTTGAATGGGAATTGAGCACGAGCCTCTGTTGTGTTCAGACGGATGATTAGGCACACTAAATGCTGTACTCGGAACGTGTTAAGGCTTAACGTTGACGCAATCTACAGAGCAGCTCGGGAAAAAATCCGTTTGCCGTTTGATAGCAACAACAATAGCGATGGAAATGACAGCCAAAACGACAGAGGCAATAGCGAAGGTGAGCATATTGACAGCACCAAGTGTGGGTTGGGCAAAGGCAGCAACTACAAATGAGACTGTGACTGATGCTGACACTGTGTTTGCGACTACCACTTTAACTTTATTTTTATGGTGTGACTCATTTAGTTTGGATTCGTGAAAAATGAGGGGGTGGAAGAAGATTAGGACAGGTTTGGAACACTCATTAGAATAACATGAATATGCAAGACAACTAAACAGACAGACATCCACGTACAAGGTCAGCAGTGCCTGGAGGACACACTATCCCTACGAGGCCTAAAATCAGTCACATCCTCCAGTACCGCACTCTCCTTGACACCATCCAGCCTGTCTACTTTGACCTGTGTGCCCCAACTGTAGATGTAATCTCCATCTGCAAGATTGACGCGGTCAAAGTTCACCTCAATCAGCTGGTCAACCAGATCGCAAAGGGCCGCCAAGGTGCAGCCCTGCTGCACGTTGCCATGGCTTTCAACTTGAACAGCTTCGCCACTACTGCTTCTCCTGCTCGTTGCTCCATACACAGCTATGTCAGAAAGCAAATCCACCTCGTCGCCCACTGCCACTTCCTCCACTTCTTCGTCATCGTCATTGCTGTCTTGTGCGGGCAAAGTGTTTGTGTCCCACACATAGAGGTAGTCTTCTTCAGTGTACAACTCCGCGTCTTCCTCCAGAGCATGGAGGAAATGATCGTCAACCCGAAATTGCATGCTGCCACCACTTCCAACATGGAAGTCTTCACCGCTGCTGCTTCTCCTGCTTGTGGCTCCATAAACGGCCACATCAGAGTACAAATCTTGCTCATCGCTCTCCACCACTTCCTGCTCTTTGTTGCTGCCATCGTTGCTGCCTTGAGAGGCAAAACCGTTTGCACTGCACATGTAGATGAAGTCCTCCTCCTCGTACAACGCGCCCGCCTCCTCCAACGCGTCGAGCAAGTTTTCGCAAAGCTCCCTCTGCGAGCTGCTATTGCTTCCTTCCCGAATGTCTCCGCTGCTGCTGTTTCTCCTGCTCGTGGCTCCATACACTGCTATCTCTGAGTACAAGTCCACATCAATACCCAACTCCACTTCCTCCACGTCTTTGTCTTCGCCTTCGCCGTTTCCATAGTGTGCGACCGTATTGACTTCTCCCCACATGTAGAGGAGATCGTCCTCAGTGTACAACTCCCCAGCCTCCTCCAACGCATGGAGAAAACGTTCCTCTGGCTCTTTGTAGTCTGCGCCCATCCCCTTGCACACATAGATGTAGTCACCTTCAGTGTACATCTTCTTCGCCTCCTCAAACCTTTGAAACAATAGACTCTCCTCTCTCTCCTCCACACCCTCCCTCATCTCCTTGAACTTGTGGTAGGCCAGCACATGCTCGTACGCCATAGTGATGGTGACAAGGCGGCACTGTCTGCGACCAAACTCCACCTTCCTTCCCTTTGTGAGAACGTCGTTCACAACCTGCAAAACAAAGAATAACAGAACACAGACGCAGGTTCGTTTGAGCAGATTGAAGGGAAAGGAATTCAGGCTCGTTGGAATTCTGCAGCGGAAGACACCAGTCTGTGTAGCAGAGTACTGGACTTGATGCCAAAATGTCAGTGACAAAACTGGACACACATAGGACAAGCATGCATGGTTGCGGCTGAAAGAAAACATTCAAGAATGACATCGTTCCATGCTTTTTTTCGAACGGAAACTTGCCAGCAGCAGCACAGCTGCCGAGTGAGTGTGTGTGAGAGAGTGTGCTGCTGGACATCGTTCATGAGCCTCATGACGTCGCAGCCGCTACCGACATGCCTACAGTGGTGTGCACTTGCGTACAAAAAACGACAAAGAAAGTGTGACAGGTGACAATTCTCACCTGTCTCTCTTGGTCAGTCAGCTTGGTCCAGCGTGCTTGTGCCCACTCGTGGATCACGCTGCAGGGCAGTGGGCCCTTCATCTTGACAGAAAACCTGTTGAAGTTTGTCTGAGATGCGAGAGTGTAGCTTCGTGGATACTTCCGTCCGCTGCTGGTGATTCCAACGACGAGAGGAGCCTTAGTGTTGAAATCTGGTGGTAGTAGGGCCGTGTGACTCGTAGCGGACCTCTTTTGCTACGGACTGAAAGTGGAAGGATCTTACTGAATCTACTGGACTGAGGCAGCACGCTATGGACGCCGCCGCACCACTCCGCTTGCCGTCGATGTCGGAAAGGACGCCGCTGCTGGGTCAGCAGGGAACGGCAGGTAACAAGATTTCGCTCTGCTGCTGATGACGCGTCTGTGCTGCCGTGCCAGCGGAGGGTCCGCCGATGTCGCAGCTGCTCATGGTGCCACCAGTCCTGGGAGGCCCCGCACGGCCTATGTGCCTGGCGCCCCAAAATCTCGCTCTTCGGTCCTACGAATTTCGGGTGATGAAAACATCCTGCTGCTCATCCATCCTCCACTATGAGGACAGTTACCTTTGGGCCTGGTTTGCATCACAAACCTCCAGCTAGCTAGATTTAGGTGCCAAATTCAAGTTCCGAAATGCACGGCCTGAGGTACAGGCATTAAGGTGTGAGTAGTTTTCTCTTTCCTAGCGGGCCCCCTCTCCGCCGTCATTGGACGCCCCCGCATCCTGATGTGATGGGTGTCAGTTGCGTACCGTCAAAACTGAAACTGGAGGTCCATCATATGTGACTCTCAAACCTCTTGTTTTCCCAATCCAAGTAGGTTCGGGATGCAAACAGATGCAGAGTGGCTCGCGATGGATCAGAAAGTGGTACTTGATCAGTTTTTCTAAGACAATCTTAAAATGTGAGACACGCGCAACGTCTTCTGTGAGGTAAATTACCTCAAGTAATCCATGCTGACATCATCCTGACGAGCTACCTGAAGGCCTTGGTCATTGTCAGACGCAGGCATGTGACGTCATGACGTCTATTTTTGTATTTTGTACTGAAGGACGCGGCAAAAAGCATGCAGCTACTGCTCGCATTCGCGTTTCAGTCTCTTGAGGGAAAATGATGAGACAACTCCAAAATCTGCTGAGAGATCACAGGTGAGCGGCGGACGTTTGGGCCCCTACGCTCGTCAGTCCCTGTGCGGAAGAGCCTACGAGGGCGACGCGAGAGCGGTGCAGTTCAAAATCTCAACTGTCGGGAGTTGAGCACTGCTCAAGGTATGAAGATTTTGTTCTTTAACAGAGTGACGATTCGGAGCTAGCTCAGCACACAAGCCAGAAGTTGAACCTGACCCTTCTGAACAGATCCTGGATGAGATGGGGCTTTGATCAGTGCGCGTCTAATCCAACTGAAATTGAAAGCCATCATTTTTTATATCTCATCCCACTGTTCAAATCTGGTAGTATGTATTGAGATGCATGTCTTCGATGGAGAACAGAAGCATGCATGATGGAATGAAAACTAGTTCAAATCCAGGGAAATCTTATTAAATTCTAAACGAGCTAACATGGTCTTCATATTCATACATGTAATAAGAACATATTTTCAAACATCTCTTTTCACCTCAAGGTACATCAACAACGCTAAAAATTACAATGTAGCTTTACAGTTCAATTTCATTGAACTTCATGAATGAAGAAAGAACCATTTCACTCTTCACCAAACCGCACTTTGAATTTTGGATTAGCTTCGAAGTGTCATGCCTTGACAAAAGGTGACTCATCTAATCAATGATTAAGAAAAAGGAGAGCATCTACTTGTAGATATCACATCATCATGACAAAAGTGGATCAAAGAATTCTTAAGAACCAAACTTGATCCATAAAAGTCCATTTGTCAAACCAACATCATCAATCATGGTTTTGATGGTGTCATTTTGGTGTACCCAACTTTTCATCGTCGTGATTGTGAAACAAAAACGTCTTCTAATCATAGACGGTATCCCCACATTGTAGAAGAATTGCCGTACACAAAAATGTAAAAACAAAACAGATCTTGTTTGAGCAACACTAAGAATGCACTTTGAATTTCATAATCCCCTACCCTCTCGTAACAAAGAAATAAACACTTTCCCTAATGCATTGTACTTTATGAACCTTGTATCCTTGGACTTGGAAAAAAGGACAATTTCACCCGTAAAAACCAACACAAATTGACATGTCAATGCTAATTTTATGAGGTGAGCCGTCTGCATGATACGGGCCTGATCCAGACTTGTCTGGGGCTGGTGCGGCAGAGAATTTGTATGCGAGAAAAAAATCTTTGTTAAGGTTCAACGCTCATAAAACCTTGAGTGAACACGCATGCAATATGTGCTTTACAGATGTATTACGACGCGAAAGTGGTCTCGCTAGAAACCTGGCAGCCACAACATTTTCATTGGAGGCGGCAGACATGCAGCTCATCCTTTGGAGGAAATTGTGATTGGTTTCCACAAAATCATGGAGTTATGCAGCACGCTCCAGTTTCTGCACAACCACAGATTGGTGGCTATGCAGTCTGCCACAGATTTTTGTGGTAGCCCAATAAAGACTATGTTGAAATACGATTATTTGAAAACAGACGGCTAGATTATTGGGACTTCCTTTTTCCAGCATAAAGGTTTGAATTTGGAATGTTGAAGCAGATCGTTTGTTTTGTTGAGTTGAAGACAGAGGCTTGAGCTAAGTCTCAGACCTGGCGTACTTTGTTTCACATTTCCAGCCTCTGCAGTTGTCCGCCACTTTGCCCAGCCTAGTCGCAGGCCCCTGGCTTCCAGAGTCCATCACTTGTCACCATGGATCCTGGGAAGTCTCATGTTAGCACCCAGAATGGCCCCACGACTCAGGACCTATCCTCTCTATGTCGGCTGCCTTCCTCATTTGCGACTGGAACCTTATCCACATCAATCGCCATTTCCGTTGGACTGCATGGTCACGGCACTTTCCGGCAGCCGATGCGTGCTACAGCCTTTGGAGAATTTGGCAAACACGGAGGTGGTAGCCGATAGTACTGTACACTTTGTCTCCCTCTGATCAAGCTCAGTGTGCATACAATGTCGTGCAAGGTATGTGCTCCTTGCACAAAAAATGTAGTAGCCCATTGTTCTACCATACTTTCAAAAAAATGGCCAATGCACCCCTTGTTTTAAAAAAACTTGGCACGTCTACTTTTTCACTGCAGCAATGGCTGGAGCTCTCCCAAAACTTCCTGTAACTTGGCACAATGCCTTTGCTGCCGATTGTTCTGCAGCGTCGAGTCCTGATACTACCTGTATGCCAACTGCATCTTGCATGGGTGCACAGGATGCATGGGCAGTTGCACCTCTGTATGGCGCACCCATCTCGTCATTCTGTGTGCCTTGTGCTTTGGCAAGGACCGCAGCCAAAACCGATGCGGATGGTACAAGTTTTGGTACAGATAGGACCGGCGTGAAGCTGTCCCAGATTCATGGAATCCTGACCACAGCATGTCACTGCTTGCGCCAGTGCTGGAGTATGTGGCCACTTTCCTGCCAGGGAATATAAACAACTAGGATATGATCCTATTATTCCCTTGACGCTGTTACATGTAATCTGGACAATGCCAACGGCACCGATTACGGTTGAAGGCTTCCTTGACTGGGAATCTGACTATAGAACTAGAATTTACAGGAGAAACTGTAAAAGATCAACCCAAGAACGGAGTCAATCCATCAAGAATTGAGGAAGTTACGCCCGGGCAAAGGTTGGAACGGCAGAGGGAAAAACAGGTGACGAGAATTCATCCCCAAGGACCAGGGCTCGACCCTCGGACGACCCAACAAGGCCAAAGAGTGTCTTGGGGTACGGTTAGTCAATGAATCAGGGATTATTGAGAGCTAAGGGTGCTTTGGAACGGTGTCCCGATGTGTTATTACCAGAAAGGGAGCTTTGGGCGGCTTTTACCACAGCTAGTGGTGCTGCCAGCGGCCGATTGCTGTGGTTCACGAAAATGATCACATCTCGGCCGTTCCTTCTTGGAATAATGTGATTCTTGGTGCATTGAATCAAGATAAGGATTCTTTCATGAATGCATTAATCACAAGTGTTTTCTATGCTTTGTCTCTAGGTTTAGCTATAGTGATGTATCTTTAGGTGAAAGCAATTGTATGGAGATCTCTTCCCATTAGTTACATCACTACAAAGCCCATCCTCGCTGATTGGAATTTCAATATAGATCCTTTTGACTTTAGGTTAAATTAGATTCTAGTATGCATGTTTGTGTATTACCAACAAGGGCATGCCTCTCAAACGTAAGATCAGATTTTTACATAATCTCACCTTCCAATGAGATCCGATAGTAAAGAAGATGGGTTTCTAATGTTTTGGAGTAGATTCACCCTGACCGCAGCCCCATGTTTATCGGTAGGCTCAATGGATTGACCTGGTTCTTTGAGCTTGAGCAAGGCTACCCGCAGCAGCCTTACAACATGGCATGCAGTACCATTGCCTCATGGCGTGATCTTGTGGGATGCTTCCAGTCGGCTGAAGAAATTGGAGACATGTGGTGCCTCACAGTTGAAGAGAAGCACTTTATGTGGTTTGGTTCTACAGTCTTTGGGTTGAGCATGCAGGAGATCGTTGAGAGGTTTTATAGAGGGAATGTAACAGCCGGCATTCCACAACCGCAGTTCTCTTGTCATAGGTAAAAATGCAACCATCAACACCACGGATCGGGCAGCATGAATGCCTAGCATGGTTCCATAATTCTGTGGGTGCACTCAATTGAAAACATGGAATCATTACCTTTTGTGGACAATGACACCTCGTTTTCTTTGACCAAAACTGTACAACCCCTCAAAAAGTTTTTGGCTTCATGTGCTACAAGTCTACTATCCACCTTTATTTCACTTAGTTGGGAGGGCGTGGCCCATGACTCGTGAATTTTCAGGAATTCTCTACAAAATGGATGGTGCATTCCACACCGCTGGTCCATACTAGCAGATTCAGGATTCCTAGACGGCCTTGGCTTGATTGTACCATACCAGGATCGGGGTTATCATTTTCATGTTCTGCTCTGTTTTGAGCAGATCAATTGCAGCCCCAAGATGTGGAGGAATTTCTCAACCTCTGCCATACCTCCGCACAAAGAATGATGGAACATGCACTTGGTTTGTTGAAGGGATAGTTCCAGGTTTTGAGGGAAATATTGACGTACAATGTGTTGTTTAAGTGCTACATCATCCTCAATTGCTTCACAATGCACAACCTCATCTACACTCTACAACCATTTGAGAGAATGGCACAGGTGGAGTAATTATCTTTGCACAACATGCCACAACTACCCGGATACCACAACAATGGAATTGCTCAGGAGATGTGCATATGCAACAAACGCAACATGTCATCACACAAGCAATGTGAAGGGACTATGGAATGTGGAGGTTAGAGATGGGGGGGAGAGTGAATTGATGTTACAGAGGATTGATATGGCTGATACATTAGAATACCAAGACTTGTTGTGCACATTAAAGTATGTTCTCACCACAAACTAGGGTCATTCGTAACCACGGACTCCTCTGCTTCCGCTCCCTCCACCTCAAATTGCCACACATGACGCTGCTTGTTGAGGTACAACAGTTTGACACCTTTGGTGTCAATGTGTGCAGTGGCTTTGGCGGTGTTTGAATCTGTACCAATTATTCCTTCACACGAGGGTAATGCCCTTGCTTTATTCAGGCTCTCCACCCCTAGGACGCCACAAACAGCCTCCTCCCAAATTTTTCCTTTTGTGAAAGTGTTATGGAGCAGTCAACAGACTGTTTCAAGGAACTCGCGCTTCCATGAGATGTGCATGTACATGTCATCCTGCACTAGACGTTCAGCTTGGTCCAAAAAAAACAGTGGACCACCAGCTTGAGCATCGTGGTAATGCAACAAGCCCGCATCATTCTCTACACAATCAACGTTTTCTAGTTGCTTATCCATCATTGCATTGCATTCCACAAATCTCCTCACTGGTGCATCGACACCGGCATCCATGACTTCTACGGTATTCATCACATTTTCAGCCATTGGAGAACATTACTCAGCCATGTTTTTGTCATCACCAAAAATTTCAGTGGCCATGTTGTTCCAAGGGATGCAATTGTCCTCAAGTTGATCAATGACCCACGAATACAGCGTCCTCAGCTAATTTCACCGCTCCAGCCCAAGCTCAAGCTCCGTGTATTGCAATTGAGAGGCTTGACTGTGGGACCGGCGACTCCAAAGACAAGTTTCTATGTGTGCATGATGTATTCAGTTGCGGATCTGGGTGATGTTGAATGTTACCTCTTTCCTGAGTCAGTGGCCAACTTCTTGAGCAATGGTCGCTTGGAGATTGTCATCCACCTGTGAGAGGTGACAGTCCTTGAAGAGAGTCAGGAAGACACTCCACAATGTGCAGCAGAGACTCAATCTCTCGATGTCTCACCTTCTCACGATAGCAAATTTTGTTAAACCAGTACTCAGCTGAGAGCATGCGTATCCTCAGGAATGCATCTTCGTCGTTCTTGGATGGGCCCACCCAGCATTCAGCTTCAGGTTCAGATAGGGTGTTAGTACGTCCTCATGCTGCTGTCCACGACTAGCCCTCCTCGCAATCACGAGCCAATCATAGGATGGTGGTGAGGTTGGCAATGGCGGATCATGAGATCTAGGCAAGTTTCAAGAGGGCTATAGGTGGCAGTGGGATTCCATTGCTGCTGATCTGGATGTAATCTCAGAGGTGGCAAAGGCAGCAAGGCCGAGCAAGCCTGGGACCAGGAAAAGTCTCAAGAGAGCCATAGGCGATGGTAAGATGCAAGTGATGTTGATGTCTCTGTGGTCCCAAGGGTAATGGTGACAGTGTATTGACCTCAAGATTAGGGTATCCGGAGAAGTCCAGAGAGAGATGGAGATGGTGGCCACATGTCGCTGCTGCTGCTCTTGCTATAATTCCAAGGGTTGCGGTGACAGTGCAGTGACCCTAAGATTAGGATACCGGGAGAATTCTGTAAAGAGCGAGATGCGGTGGTCAGAGGCCGCTAATGCTGCCGATTTTGTGCACACGAGTGGATATCACAGTGTAGAATTCCCAAAAGTAGGGCTTACGAGCCATGTGCGCTGGTCAAACACCGTTGCTTTTGATAACGCTACAGTCGCAAGGGTGGTGTGGTGGCTACAGGAAGCGCAGAAAATGATGTGGCTAGTGATGTTGTTGTGGTTGCAAGGGGAAGCTGCATCCTCCAGGATTAGGATATGAGAGTCATGTGTGGAAATGAGACGCCACTGTTGTTTATTTCCCTGCCGTCATGAGGATGATTCAGCGGCAGTAGGCAACGAGGCAAATGTTGCTGCAGTCGATGTTGCTATAGCTGCAAGAAGTAGCCGCAAGACTGTGATGGGGGTCCAAGAGAGGTCCAATATCTAGGAGCAATTGAGAGTGTTAGAGGGATGGTCCCTCGCTCTAATGCAAATAGTTATTCCCTCAAGCACATCGAGCATGGAGTATTGGAAGTGAGATTATAGGGAGATCCTCACACGACACATGCCATGGATCAAAGCTTGTGGTAATTGGGGAACACCAAGAGTTTGAAAAGTAGGAACTAGGAGCAAGAGTTAGGTGAATTCGGTAAACATGACTCCATATCGTACGTGATGCACACTGAATGTAGGAGGGAATGGAGAAATCCCCTTTTGCAACGTACTGTGTGAGAGTATACATTGCAAGGGATACAATGTGACAAATGGTGCTGAGAGCGGAGGAGAGACACAAAGATCTATTTGAAACAGTAAGAATTCAGTCAAAATGATGGAAAAGGGGGAGAAGTATGTCCACCACCCTCTTTCCAGAAAGGGTACGTGTAAGCTGTGCACTGGCTAGCCTATGGGAAAATGCAATAAAAAACATACCAGCTCCCAATCGGCAACTGGATGGATCCTCACAACAGTACGGGTTACTTGGGTGGCCGAATGACAAAACAAAAGAGGTAGTGCAAGAATAAAACAAAGCTCCACACCACCGAGCTAACAAAGATCAGAAGTAATGTTGCCGAGAAAGTGGCCTTCGGGATCTTGCGACCAAGAAAATTCCGGTGGATACATGAGGATATGCAGGATGAAGCTGAGACCATCAAAGGAGCTGTTGAACACTGTAGCCTGCCTGCAAGTGAGTGGCGTCAAGTCTAGAGGTCACCAAGACAGATGTAACAATAGACCCTATGACCCGTAGATGCCAGATTACAGGAACGCGTACGGTTTTAGGCACGCGACAACGAGCCACAAGCAACTACGAGGAGGCACAACAACCATAAAAAAGATATGAAAGAGAAAAAATTGGGGTGGTAGAATGGAAGGAAACAAAGACACATCGATCAGGATCAGCACGGAGGGCCTGAAGAACAATAGCATTCACAGCCATTTTGAACTTCCTATTGCATAGCGCCTTGGTGTGGCAGTCAGCACGCTGCTGACGGGTGCTAACAAAGTCAGATGCACATCAGCACGCGCTATGCATTCAAGGACATAGTGATTTTTTATGTTGATGTGCTCTGTGTGAGTGTGATTTATGCCATCATTTTCAGCAATAAGGTACGTGATTTTTTTGTCCCATTGCAGTGTGATGTAGCGGATGAACTGGCAAAGCGGCTGCATGAGACGACACAACCAAATGTTCTTACAAGGTCCAAAACCCAGAGCGACATACCTGGCCTCATTCGATCTGCATGCGACACAACCTTACTTTTTTCTCTTCTGAGAAACCGCGGTGCCGCCGATGAGGAAGATGTATCCCGAGGTTGCATCCATCAGGATCCTGGGCCCAGTCACTGTCTACGTATCCATAAACAATGCCAGAGGGCTGTACGTGAAAGCAGAAGCCCAGATGGGGTGTGGACACAACCTAGCAGACAACATGCAATGCCACCTCAAGGTGGAGGCGATTTGATCATGGGAGAACTGCGACAAGAAGTTGACTGGTAACGCAACATTAGCAATTGTGGTAGAACCAAGGAAGATCAAAGACCCGATGACATGGAGAGAGGTTGTTACGTATTCCAGCACCCCAAACCAAACAGGGTCAATGGTCTGTAGAATCCTCTATCTAGCAGGTGTCATATGCATAGACGCATGGGGTAAGTAGCCAGTAGGCTAGCAAACCACTCCGCCACAGTGCGGACGTATTCGGCCTCATGTACGGTGAGCATGCGACGCTGACGATCACTCTCAATCTCCATGCCCAAGAAGACGTAGGCAGGGCCAAGATCCTTCATCTTGTACTCAAACTGGAGGAGGTCCTTCACAGCCTGGACAGCCTAGGGATCCTGTGAGGCGCTCAACAGATCACCCACATTGACCATGATGGCAACGAAGGGTGTCACAGGGTCACTAAAGAAGAAAGCATGGTCAAATGGACTCCCAGGGTAGCCACCGTGCTCAAGGATGACATAAGTATTCAGGTTCCAGTAGCACAAGAACTGCTTTAACCTCTACAATGCCTTACAAAGGTGTGGCCAGTACCATCGTCAACGCTAGGAGGCTGAGCTACATGGATCTCCTCATCAAGGCAATCATGCACGAATGCTTTGTTGAAGTCCATTTGATGCAATTCCTGGTCGTGCTGGGCCACTTGACTCTGTAGTGCCTTGGCAGTGATGTACTTCTCCACAAAGGAAAAGGTGACATCAAAGTCCATACCAGACACTTGGGAGAATCCCTTTGTCATCAAGTGAGTCTTGTTGCTCTCACTGCCACCGTCCGGCTTGCGCTTGCGCCTGTACACCCAAAGTACAGCGATGGCCTTGCAACCAGGAGGAAGATCCACTTTCTCGTGAACACCATGCTCTGTGATGGAATCGAGCTTTTTGTGCATAGCCTGCTCCTAGAGGGCTGAATCAGGAGTGGAGGACGCCTGGCAGACTATGTCCGGATCAGGCGGNAAGTCCATTTGATGCAATTCCTGGTCGTGCTGGGCCACTTGACTCTGTAGTGCCTTGGCAGTGATGTACTTCTCCACAAAGGAAAAGGTGACATCAAAGTCCATACCAGACACTTGGGAGAATCCCTTTGTCATCAAGTGAGTCTTGTTGCTCTCACTGCCACCGTCCGGCTTGCGCTTGCGCCTGTACACCCAAAGTACAGCGATGGCCTTGCAACCAGGAGGAAGATCCACTTTCTCGTGAACACCATGCTCTGTGATGGAATCGAGCTTTTTGTGCATAGCCTGCTCCTAGAGGGCTGAATCAGGAGTGGAGGACGCCTGGCAGACTATGTCCGGATCAGGCGGGAGTTCCGTGGTACCCTGAGAGGTCACTGCAGTGGTGACAGAGGCGACACATGCAAAACAACCAGACTCAGCAGCCCCAACAGCATAGAAAACATCCGCAATCATAGAATAGCCGAGTGCAGAGTTTAGCTGGACAATAGCGGCAGACAATCCAAATGTATCTAGACCAGTGTCAGGAGGAGCCAGCACATGGACTAGAAGAGAAGGACTGGTAGGTCATGAAGGGTTAAGGCAATGGAAAGAGGGAGCAGCATGGGAGTGCGACTGCAAAGGCCTGATGGCCACGAGGAGCCCGAAAGAAGGGAGGAGGGTCATATGAGGGCAAGGGTGCGACAGGTTCTGTAGCCAAGGTTATCCGTAGAGGATCAGCCAATGCTACACGAGAAGTAGTCGCAGGTGGTGAGAGGAACATATATGGGAGATATAGACAGAGAGAAGATATTCTCCACAAGGCCTCTAGGTCCACGAGCCATCTAGGCCCACAAGCATCCCTCAACGTGAGAGGCAAGTACAAGAGAAGAGACCTGGTCAAGAAAGTTGCAACCAAACTTGAATTCGAAAAACATAGCGTCACAGGATTTAGTGACACAATCACAATCAGCATCCAAAATGTGACACGTCTTGTACTGAGGAGAGATACCAAGGATCAAACAGATGCGGCCACGATGAAAGAGCTTCTCATCATGTTGGTCCTCAGGGAGCTAGACACACGCATCGATCCCCCAAATACGAGCACAAAGTAAGTCGGCGCGACAACTGAAACAGCACAAGTAGGGTGTTACATGGTGTGTAAGCGGACAATGAGGAGCCTGGTACCACACCCATGTCATGTACTTCATGGCCTCACAAGCAAAGGCTTCATAAAGACCAGACTCAACCAGCATGGTGCAGACACCATATGCCACGGTGAGGTTTCAACAATCTGAGACACCATTTTGTTGTAGGATGTATAGTGTAGACAAATCAAAGCAGACACCAAGCGACATAAGAAAGAGAAGGTTGGGGTGTATGAACTCACCACCATGATCAGAGAAAAGTACATGTAGCTTGCGTTGACAGGCATGCTTTCCTTGGACAAGCCAAGACTCTTCAAGTGCATTGGCTAAATCCGGCGGAAACCAGAGTAGGCATCACTGAGACAAAGGACGTAACGACTACCATTGAGAAATCCAACTGGAAATGGTCCCATTACGCCATCATGAATGAGAGAATGTGGCTCGTGGGAGTGTGACTCTAAGGCTGCACATGGTTCCTATCCGCGGATACTGAGGTGGATCCAGATATGTAGGACGGATCCACAGACTGGATCCGGAACCGAGATGATGGATCCTCATATCCGCGGATCCGTGTATTCATGGATCCTAGATCCGGATCTTTGGTTCCATGATGCAGATCCACCTTGTAGCGTATGGTTTTTTCAACACTTGTTACTCTACCATGCATTATGTAAAAATCACCATGTGTAGACATTGTCAAAAACAATGAGTTATATGTCATCCCTACTGGTAAGCCTAAGCCAAAGTTTTGGATGCATACACTCATGGAATGGAGCACACACTGAGTCTTCCATTGTTCAAAAACAGTGACATACATGTTAGCCCTAATGTTAAGCCTTAGTCTTACCACCCACACCCCCCTCCCCACCCTCTCATGCTCCCTCACCCTCCTCCCCATCTGCAACCACATCTGCAGTCCCATATGTACCATCCTCTACACCATCATCTGCCCCCTCATCTTCACTCTCTTCTTCTCCCGGCAACTCCTCAAAAGCAGGACCTGCACAACGATGTTCATTGACCCAAGGTTTTCTGGCCTCTAATTCTGGGGCAACCTCCCCAGTCGGTGAGACCGGGAAATCCAGCAAAGTTGAAGCATTGATCCATGACTTGAGGAGCATTAGGTTCTTCACTGTGAGGTTGACGAGCAACTGACGGAAGTCAGTGATGATGTGGCATCCAAGGGAGAAAAGACGCTCTGATGGAGTTCTCGTCGCTGGGACTGCAAGGTGTTCAAGGGCTGTGAGGTGGAAAGTAGGATACTTTGTCTTGTACTTGCGCAGGTAGTGCAGGATCTTGCAATTCTTGGTTTCTTCCCATCCTTGGCCCAGTTGTCCACCTCTACCTGCAGAGTGGAGAGAGCAGTCTGCACCTGTGTGGAGGCCTCTATTTCTGCAAACATGGCGGCCCCCACGTCTTCCAGCACAGCCTCCATAACATCTCCCTCACTCTGGATCTTGGAGCTTCGGCGTGGCTGCGTTGTAGGCATTCCTGCCGCCACTGGCGTTGCCGCTGCAGCATGGATACAACTCAAAAGACTTTTTCAAAGCTAAACTGTAATGAAAGAAGTATTCTGAAAAACCTGAAGCAACTGTTGTCGTACTGGAGGCGGCTGCACTGGCTGGCTCTGTTGCCGAGGACGTCCAACGTTGTTGATGGCTGAGGTGATGACGTTGGTCACGCCAATCTCTGCTGCAGCCTCATCCGCAGCCTGGCACAGCTGCACCCGCTCGTCGTAGCCCCTCAACAGCTCCACGAATTTCACCTGGAGCTTAGCATGTCATGCAACGCTGACCTTTGGATGCACCTTGGTGTAGAAGCGAAGCCTGAAACGCTGATCCAGGGCAGTGGCCAGCACGTGGCGGTCCGTACACAGCTTGGAATATTTGTCAAGCTTGGCAACGCTAGCTGCCATGCCTGTCTTAAGCTCCAGGAGAAACTGCTCCTTGAAGTCCAGCCAGCCCGCAGCTCCAAGAATCTTGCTATTGCGCTCTGCAGCCACAGCCTCCACAATCCAGGCCTGCATCTTGTCAAGCTTTGAAGAGTAGAATGGGATGACCAGCGACAGGGTGGGATAGGAGGAGCCGGAGATGTCCTCCGTGAAGCCCTTGTAGGGCTTCAGGATCACCTTCACCAGCGCGAAGAGCTCCCAGTCCTCATACGTGGGCTTAAGGTGTGCGCCGTCCCTGCCATAGCCATCCAGCCACGATTCAAGCACAGACGTCACAGCAATGACGCGCTCACTCATGTCAAAGGCACTGTTCCACCGGGTCTCCATGTCCAGGTGGAGAGAATTCTACTGGAGCCCTGCTGCTTCAAGGGCCGCCTGCAAGGAATCCTTGTGGGTTGGAGTCCACACGACAAAGATGACAATGGCGTGGACCTGCTAGATGATCTGCATCACTCGAGGCTGTTTCAGCAGGTCACCAACGGCCAGGTTCATGACATGGCCGAGGCAACGGATGTGCCCGGCCTTGTCGAAGCTCTCATTGCTGAGAACCATGAAGTTGTCCACCATGGAGACATTGGTGGAATCGTTGTCCTTGGTAATGCAGAAAATCCTGTCCCACAATGACCACTGTTGCAAGAACATCTTCAGCAGCAAGAAGATGCTCTCGGCTGTAGCGCCACCCTTGATTTCTGGGAAGGCAAGGGCCATGGCGTGCACGTTGTAGCCCTTGTCGATCCAGTGCGCGGTGACAGCCAAGTGTTTCCCATTTTCTTCCGCCTTCCACCTGTCGTTGGTGAAGGAGATGGAGGACTTCACGTCCAGTAGTTGCTTCTTGATACATGCGCGGTAGGCTCGGGCACCAATCTTGATGTCGTAGGCCATGGTCATGCGGCCTGGAACTGCTGCAGCAGGGTTGCAGTGGGCAAAAGGCCCGTGCGAGCCAGTAACTCTCCATGGATAAGAACAAAAGGTTCTTGTCTATGGCATGCTTCCACAGCAGGCTGTGGAAGAACTTGCAGTTGAAGACATAGCTAATTCCCACAGTTCCACACGCAATCGGGAAGTCCTCGGGTTTTCTCCCACCGCCCGTGTACCCTCATCAGCTGCAGCCACTGCATTTCTGGCTTCCTGGAGCTTCGTGGCTGCAAACAAGGTTTTCAGATGGCACCACTTGTCCCAGTGGATGAGGCGCAGGTGTTTCCACAGGACCCCAGTGGTTCCATTCTTTGCGGAGAGAGTGACAGGCTTGGCAGGGTTCTTGGTGCAGTGCAGACAAATGGTTCGGCTGGTTCCACCATCCATCTTCTTAAACAAGCTCCAGATGAAGGAATCGTTCCCACGATGCTTGCGCTTGTCTCCAATAGTGGCGTCATCCTCGTCCTCCCCATCTTCGTCCTCGTCCTCTTCATGGAGCTGTTTGGGGTCCTCGGGTGGGGAGGTGTTGGTATCGGCCATGGTGAGAGTGGCGTGGGATGGAGACAAACTAGTGGAGGGGAGTAACAACTGACACTACTGCTAAATTTCGTCCAAGGATGATGTTGCCCGAGGCTAGGCACCAGCGATGTAACATCGCCAATGCCTAGCATCGGGCTGTGATGTATGTGGACTGAGCTGCATGCATAAATGCAGCCGTAGATTTAAGACGATGGTGTCCACGTTTGCATCGAAGGGTAGGGTTACAGTCGCTGATTTCTTTTCGTAAGGATGTGGTAGGTCTGGTGAAATTCATTGGATAGCTCACCAGCAGAAATGAGACACGTCATTCCAGCGTGGACGACACAAGACAGGTTTGGCCTTTTATAATGCTGGCAAACCTGTCAACTACAGGTTTGGAGATATCTCCGGCCACGTCCATGTTCACTGGCAAATCGCCAAATTTGAATTTTAGAGTTCAAATGTGCGAGTTCCTTGGATCCATGAGAGACATGAGGAAGACCTCTCGTGGGGTTTACCTGTCCATCCCCCAGCCCCGGTCCCCCGAAGGATCCATTTAGGATCCGGAGATGCAAAACGGATCCAACAACCTGGATCCGGAACCGCAAATCCGGTTCCGGATCCGGTATCCGTGGGTAGTTACCGCAGATCCCAGGATCTTTGTGCAGCCTTATGTGACTCAGACACGGGAAACAGGACGGTGCATATTGCCTTACACGCAGTCCGAGAAATCAGCAGTGCAAGGTGTATAGAAGGTGGTGGCATCCAAACCATCGGCAGGCTGATGACAAAGCAGGCTGTGTATGGCAGCGGTGTGCACATGGCAGAAGCATTGATGGAACAAGCGAGCATGTTCACGACAGTATCTGTAGCCGCGGTCGGAGTGGGTCCAAAAAATAGAACGTGTTACAGTTTTTCATACCAAATACCACGAAGAACAATGTGTACATAAGACTGGAGAGAGAGACAATGCCAACACTATGAGACACAACAAAATCTATACCCTGATCATTGAGGATCGTACTGGACAGCAGACCAACCTCGAGTGCAGGCATGTACAGCACATCACACAGAAACAGATTGTCTCCAAGGCCAATGAAACGTGCAATGCCAACACCCTGGACTGGTAGCATCTGTCCTGATCCAATACGAACAAACTGAACATCACCGACAGGTCCCAACGACACAATTTCAAGAAGCAACGATGTCCTGTGACAAGTGGCTCCATAACAAATAATCCAGAATCCACGTGACACATGTGCAAATGACATGACGTGACATGACATGCAGCAATGCTGCCAGTGAAACCAGAAGATAATAGTGCATGACCGAAGCAAGATGCTAAGCGAAGGGGGTAAGAGACATGCTACTAGTCCTCAATCCATTCACCATCAAGGACCAGACTATCCAACAACGCTTCCCAAAGGGCTCCATCCGGCTTGCAATGGTGACCTCCAGATCCAATGGTCAAAATCACACCACAAGAGATGGCTGGAGGTAGAGGCTAATGAGGCCAATGTGCAGGGGTAGAACCTATGCACGTACCTAACGGTGCAAATGTAGGGTGCCACGAGGAGAAGGGAACATCTGGAAATTAAGGGCGAGAGCCCCCCTAGATGACCGAGGAAGACCTTATGTCCAACGTGCCAGACCCTGAGATGGATGCTAAAGAAAAGGAAGGGAATGCTTGGGGAGCAGGTGCATGAAGCCATAAAGGAAGTGTGTAGAATGGTGAGGGTGGCCCATAAAATGATGGGACCCAGTGGGGTGGCATCCATGCCATCCTGGATGGAGGTGTCGCTGGCGATATCACGCTGTCAAGATTGGAAAGCTCATAGGAGAGAAAGAATCAAATAATGATGGGAGAACCTGAGAATGGTCTCCCATGATGCCAGGAAAAATCCTCGAGCACCGAGGTCTCAACCGGGACACTGAGAGAATTGAGCCATTAGGTCCACGACAAAGGCAATGTCCAGTCGTGTGGTGGTGGCGAGGAACATGAGTGACCCAATGACATGAAGAAAGGTGGTCACATCAATACTTACACCCACTGTGTCAACGTCAAGAGCTTTTAGCTTGATCTGGCCGTCTGGGGTCATGGGAGTGGATGCCCTAGGGATGGTGGCAGAACATCCGCAAAACGCTCAGCTAATGTCTTCACGTAGGTTGCCTGATGCACACAGAGAATGCTGTGGGCACGGTCGTGCTCAATTTCCATGCCCAAAAACACCTGTGCAAGTCCAAGATCTTCCATCTTGTATGTTGACTGCAGCAGATCCTTCACTTGCTGGACATTGGCAAAGTCATCGGCTGCAATGAGCAGAACATCCACATAGACGAGCACGATGACAACGGTGGTACCAATTGGGGTGAAGAAGAGAGCTAGATCTGCAGCGTTGCGTATCAAGCCATCCTTCAAGAGGGTGTGACTGATCTCTGTGTTCCAGCACCTGGACGACTGTTCGAGCCCATACAGGGCCTTCCGTAGTCTCCAGACACAACCAATGCCATCCTCAAAACCCTGGGGCTGGACCATGTAGAGCTCCTCCCCATCAAGAGCGCCATCCAAGAAGGCATTGCTCACGCCCATCTGGTGGAGCTCCCAGTTTTGTTGTGTGACCATGCCAAAGAGCACGTGACTGGTGGTGAAACGGTCAACCGGCGCAAAAACTTGGTCGAATTCTACTCGTGGTACCTGTGGAAAGCCTTTGGCGGTTGTCTGGGCTTTGTTCTTGTCCAGCGTGCCGTCCGGCTTCCACTTACGAAAAAAAACCCACTTTGCCCCAATGGCTTTACGGCCTAGGGGCAAGTCAACCAGCTCGTATACAGCATGCTCATTAATGGCAGCCATTTCCTCCTTATAAGCAGCTTCCCACTGGGCAGTGTCAGGTGCAGCCCTAGCCTCACGGAGGCTCTGTGGTTCGGCTGCCTGCAAAGATGGCCTGGTTTTCAAGGCCAGCTGGAGCACGCGACAACGAGACTGAGACAGCATGTCGATGCTCCTCATAAATCAGGGCATAACCTAATGTGGATCTGGGATGAAGGTCCGCTTTGACAAAGTCAAGGGCAGTCAGACCCAAAGCCTTCGTCCCTGGATCCCCACTCACCATAGTGTGAGAAGGGGGCGTGGGACCAAAGTCATTGGCCGGGGGTGGCCAAACAATGGCAAGATGCATTCTTGATGGAGGCACTGGGGTGCGGGACGAAGAAGACCACCAGAAGTATGTGAGTATATCAGACCAGCATTAGAGGAGTGGGTGTGCCGGGGTTGAGGAGGCAAGGACACGATGGGTCGCTCCACTAGAGTGACTGACGTAGGAAGAATCCTTGACTGGTCGACTGAGGCAATGACCAGAGGGATTGAAGGGGTCGCCTGGGTAGAGGAGTGCGCAATCAAAAAAGTGGACTTAGTTACCTGGCTGGCAGAGTCAACGGCCGAAGAAGTGAACTAAGACGCCTGGTCGGCGGAATCAGCGGCCAAAGAAGTGGACCCGGTTTTGAGGTCAGCAGTCTGAGGAACAGACTCAGATGGAGGTTTTGGTGCGGTGGAAGTGTCTGGTATGTGTGGGGGCGTAGGTGACTCAGTGGAACGAACCCTAGACACTGACGGACAAGGAGTGACATGGTACACTTGTGCCAAATCTCCCACACGCGGTGGGGACGACAGGCTTAGAAGGGTCCTGACACGTGCAAAGGGGAGATCACGTGAGAAAAGATCCTCAAATAACAAAGCATCACGCGACTCGATGATGCGATGCCGGAGAGGGTCCCAGAACCTCCAGGCCTTCGACTGACGAGACACCCCGAGAAATGCATAGAGGCAACCACGGGGAGCCAGCTTACCGTCCCGCTGGTCCTCCATAGCTAGATGCTGGTGACTCAACCACAGACGCGCGCAAGACGAAGATCTGCACGCTGTCCACACCAAGACTGGTACAAAGTGACGGGATGAGGCAGGGGACCGTGGCGTACTCTGTTCCAGATCCAAGTAATGTACAACATGGCCTCAAAGAAGAAGCCCTCGGATAAACCAGACTCAATGCACATAGTGCGGACCGCATCAGCCATGGTGTGGTTCCAGCGCTCAGAGACACCGTTCTACTCCTGAGTGTAAGGCACAGACATCTCATGTCTAACACCACGGCTCCTCAGAAAAGCTCCCCCCTCAAGAACTCACCACCTCGGTTAGAACAGAAGCGGCAAATGGGACGACCACAATCGCTTTATGTGGTGAGGAGCCAATCACAAATTGCGACCGCTACGTTGCTCTCCTGCCAAAGGCAGAACACCCATAAAAAACGAGAGTAGTGGTCGGTGAGGATGAGAACATAGCAACCACGCTCCGCAACATATTGGCAAGGGACCCATGAGGTCAGAATGGACTAGCTCAAGTGGGTGCAAGGCACGGGAAGAGGAAACAAGATAAGGTGACCTGTGCATCTTTCCCTTAGCGCATAGATGCATTTAGTTTTGCAAGGTAACTGAAAGGTAGCTGGATCAAGGCCAAGGACAGGCTGCGTGTGAGGCATGCTCTAAATGGCAGAGCTGTGTATGTGGCACAAGCGACGGTGGATGAGGTGAGTATATTGTGGGAACAGAGTGCTTAAGACAGAGACGTGCACCCCGTCCAAAAACGGGGGCGAGGACACGGAAGATAGACGAGTGACGTACCACAAGTCATCACGAGACTCTGCACACAACATCACACAACCAGAAGGATAAAGAGTAACTGTGCCGACACCACGGAAGTGCAAGAAATCCATGCTCACGCGGTCGAGAGCAATGACGGACGGAAGGCTGACCTTAAAGCCAGGCACATACAGCAGATCAGTGACATTGATGTCGCTAGATGGACACCGAAAACGAACGACACCAACACCATGAACAAGATGCACTTGACCAGATCCAGGTTGAACACTCTGGACATTGCCAACCGGGCCAAGCATACTGAATGCCTGACGACAAGACAACATATGATGCGTAGCGCTGGAGTCGATGATCCAAGTTCCATCTGAGTCACAGATAGATGCGGTAACGTTGCACTGAGCGACTAGACATGACGTTGGCAATGGGCGCTGCGCATGAGACTGTGATGCGAAGTATGTCTGTCAATCATGAAGCCATGCAACATCATCCAAGAGGGGAGTAGGCATACAACGGTCATCCACAAGGGGGTTGCCACGGAGAGCAGTCTCAATATGACAACTGTCTATGACCTCTTGACTAGCAGACATACAACTCTTGCTTCCCTGGGGTTGATGAGGAGGGATGTCAATGCACTGCGCAATGAACAGCTCCAGCTGGCTCTCTCAAGCAAAGGGCCCAGGAGTCTGGAGGTAGTGCGGCGTGGTCATGCCGGATGCAGTAGTAGAGGTGTAGTTGAGCTGCAACAATTGAGGTGACCACGCCGGATACGGATTCCATGCAGCAACACGTCCAACAGAAGGCAAGAACGGATTGGAGGATGTAGTCATGACTGGTGCAGTGCCGGTGGAGGAGACTATTGCTGATGAAGTGGAGGAAGCACCAACAGAAGAGGCGGTGGTAGAGGCAAAATTAGTAGCTGCAGCGGTACCAAGGCGCCGCTCACGCTGGCGACATGGCGCTGATGACACGAGGCTCGTTAGTAGGTAGTGGGCATGTGTACAAGCCATGACCCTGCTGGCCACAGTTATGGAAAACAAGAGAACTGCTATGGGAGGAGCTGCTTTTGGATGGCTGCTGGGTCTTGCCCTTCCCTTTCTTGCCACATCCCCCCTTACCGTAGCTACCACCACGCGTGGCCCCGGCGGCACCAGGGGTCCCAGTTGACGAAGGCGTAGGAGAGGCAGAGCTGACTGCTGCTAATAGCTCTGTGTCTCTACGCTGCAGGCGAGTGTCATGAATCGCCTCCTCCAAGTCCAAGAACCAAGAATAGAACAAGGAAAACAGAGTTCTCTGAGACGCCATGGCATCCAAGATCTTGAGGTCAAAGTCGACGAGGATCTTCGCGTAGTGAGAAGTCGTGTCGTTCTTGATGGTGAGAATATCAGAGAGCGGGGGCGGGCAGGCCTTGCCGAGTCAACGGAGAAGATCCTGTGTGCGGCGCCAATAGGCGGTGACAAACTCTGATTCACCCATCTTGAGGTCGCTAAGATTCCTCAAGAGGCGACTCACGATGGCCTGGCCAAAAGGATGGTAGGGACGTGAGAGGGTACTCCAGGCCTCATAGTGGTCATGGTCGGTGCAGGTAGTAGGATCGCCGATGAAGGGCTCAAGGTCAGTGCGATCACTCTCTGGTGCGGCAAAGACAATGACCCTAGCTTTTCGGCTTGCGCAAGTAAATGCTTGGGGATGGAGAACTTGTACCTCAGGGTATAGTAGGGCCATAAACCCTTGCCTTGAGCCCACAAGCCAAACAGTAACTCCCAAGACGCAAACTCTCCAACCTCAAGGTGGGGTGGCAATGTCTCAAAATCCTTTGGCTTGCGTTGAGTACTGGCTATAGTGCCTAGGGACCCTATGACACTGGAGACAGACTGCTCCTGCTGCTGGTGGTACTGCTGGGCTACTGTCTAAGCCACGGTAGAGATGGTGAGACCAGATTAACCACAAATAGGCGGCTGGACTATGGCAGTTTGGGCGGCCTGTATCTTGGCTAGGAGTGNGGCTTGCGCGAATAAATGCTCGGGGATGGAGAACTTGTACTTCAGGGTATAGTAGGGCCAGAGACCCTTGCCTTGAGCCCACAAGCCAAACAGTAACTCCCAAGACGCAAACTCTCCAACCTCAAGGTGGGGTGGCAATGTCTCAAAATCCTTTGGCTTGCGTTGAGTACTGGCTATAGTGCCTAGGGACCCTATGACACTGGAGACAGACTGCTCCTGCTGCTGGTGGTACTGCTGGGCTACTGTCTAAGCCACGGTAGAGATGGTGAGACCAGATTAACCACAAATAGGCGGCTGGACTATGGCAGTTTGGGCGGCCTGTATCTTGGCTAGGAGTGCCCGCACGTCTTCAACCTGTTGCTGAACAGCAGCAACACGGTCAATCGGCGGCGTTGCACTAGAAATGTTAGACTGTATTGAACTAGTGGTACCGGATCCGGCCATGGTAGCGGGTGACGGACGCTGCCACTAGTACTCTGTTTGATACTGAGTGAGAGTTAAAGTTGTAAATGTAACAAAAAACAGTGAATGCTTTTCTCCGCGATTCGTTTGAAGGAGACAAACTAACCGTTTTTTTTAATACCTAGCCAGTTCTCGGGTACCCCCTTTAAGAAATGACTAATATGCCCATTTATTCCATTGGTTGGTGCTCAGTTGCCCGTCGGGGTTGCGCAGAAGCCTGCGTGGCTTTCGCGCAGCTTTCACAGCACATTTTGCTGCCGCTACTGCTCCCGTAGCTGCCGCAGCTTTAGGTGCTTCCGCCACGTGATGCTGCTGCTGTCAGTGCTACTGCGTGCTGCTGCTATGATTGTCGCGATTTGCTGCTACGATTGCCGCGAGGTGCTGCTGCAATTGCTGCTACTGCTATTCCTCCTACTGCCGTTGTTGTTGTTGTTTCTGCTGCTACTGCTGCGGTTGCTCATGCTGCGCTGCTACGCTGCTACGGCCGCTACTACGTGCTGCTCCAGCTGCCACGCGTCTACTACTTATGCTGTAGCTGCTACGCGAATGTTGCAAATGCTGAAGCTATTGCGGCCTCGCAACTGCCGCGTGGCAGACACCAAGCGAGGAGCGAGAATCTGGATTTTTTTTCCATGCTTCCGAGATCTCCCGTCTCCGGGTCTAGTGGTGCTGAATTCAAAGGTGCTGACGTGACTGCACCTAGAAGGAAATGTACGCCGGGTACAGAGATGGGGAGGTAGAGGAGAAAATGTGGAAACAGCGGGGACACTTCCCTACTACTTGGCGGCGCCAACGTCACATGTGTCGGCTCTGCTGTCGCCGTTGTGCCTCTCCGTGTTGGCTGCGTGACCGCCTACACTACCACTCCGTGGGGTCAAGGCAGTGGAAGAACATTTGCAGGAGCCTTTTGAAGCCGCCACCAAGCAAGGCTAACGCTGCCAGGAAAAACCAAGTAGAGTTTCCCCCACACTGGCGCATATGTGTTGGTTTTTTCTCACATCTCTTATTGTGCTCTGTTGTGCCCTCCCGGCTTGTGTACATCAGCATGCAGATAACTGACGACGAGACTAGACGCTGCTGGAGTATCGTCCGGTGGAGCCGACGCACGCTGAGGACTACACGCAATTCGCTGGAGCCTCCTCCCTCCGGCGACATGCTCAGCTCCATTGGCAGGCCTCCTCGGCGGTCGGGCCGCCGGTGGTCGCTGCCAATGCGGATGCTGTCTGCATGCGTCCAGTGCTTGATCTGGCTGTACCATTGCGTCTGCACCGTCGTGCTCTGCTTAGGGTCCAAATCTCATGCTAGTGCGTCATTGTAATCACCAGGGACTAGTGTAGGTGCTGCCTGGGTTTGGGCAGCCATAACTCCTCACTGTTATCGTTCTAGCCGGTTCTGACCGTAAGACTGCGTTTGCAGCGTTGATGTTATGGTATGGTCCAGTTTTCAGGCAAAACGGACGACGCCCGGGTTTTGGGTTGTCGGCCATCTGGCAGGGCTCACCGAGAAAACCCTGCCTGCTTGAAAACAGGTATGTTTTCTGATTGGCTGGTTAACTGAGTAACAAGCTCTACAGAGCTAGGAGGGGGGGGCTAGAACTTCGAGGGGTCTCCCATTGCTTTTCATTCTTGATCCTTATTCAGTTCTTTCCAGTTCTGAGCTGCTTTTTGGTGCTGACACTGGCGCGCGCATCTCTGAGTAACAAATCCAGAGCACTCAAACTTAGATTCTAGAGCAGTAGACTGAGGGGACAGCTGACTAAGCAACGAATGTGGATGCCTGCATGCTTCATCAACATCGCTACTGCCCCAACTTTCTGCTTAGGAATTGTAGCTTGGTATCAGAGCCAGAGCACAGCAGTAGCAGCAGAAGACTGGCGTACAGGTGCCAGACAACGCCGACGGACCCCTACACGCGCCAGTGCAGGGGAAATGCTGCCGGATGTTTTCTGGCAGCATTGACCAGCCTGGTGGTGGCGTCAAACATTTCCCCACCGCCACTTGGCCAGGGGAAATGCTGCCGGATTTTTCCGGCAGCACTGATCCCCACGCGTGATGAAAGGAGGTGAGCGGCCAGCGATGTTACACACCACAACGGCAACGCACATCGTGACATCAACCAGGTGTGAGCATGTTGCAAGTAGCAGCAGCACACTGCAGCAGCAGCAGCGAGCAGTGGCAACAGCAGCCAGCAGCTGCTGCGCGCAGTAGCAGTAGCCGACAGTAGCTGCAGCTCGTAGCAGCTCGCAGCAGCAGCAACCCATAGCAACAAGCAGCAGCAGCAGCTAGCATCTGCAGCTCGCAGTAGCAGCAGTGTGAAGTAGCAGCGAGCAACAGTAGCAGCCGGCGGCAGTAGCAATAGCAGTAGTAGCGAGAATCAGCCAGCACCAGCAGCTGTAGCAGCGGCCAACAGTAGCTACAATTGCTCGCAGGCCACTACGCGTAGCGAGCAGCAAGCTATGAGCAGCAAACTTGCTACTCAAAGCTCGTAGCAAGTAGCGAGCAGCGAGCCAGGAGCTTAGTGCTCATAGCTCGCGGCTCACAGCAAGCAGCGAGCTCACTTTGACGAACGGAAAAAAAATCCCCAAAACAATCCCCCCAAAAAATGTCACAGGTGGCCTTGCAGCGGCTACAGCCACCACCACAACCACTGCAACAGCCACAACAGCCGCAACAACATGCAGCAACTAAGCAGCAGCAGTAACAGTAGCAGCTGCTACTGTTGCAACAGTAGCTGCAACAACAGCAACAACATTAGCAACAGCAACAACAGCTGCAATAGTAGCAGCAGCCACTCCTGCAACAACAGTCGTAACAGTAGTAGCAACAGTAACAGCTGCAGCAGCAGACAAGCAGCAGTAGTAGTAGTAGCGGTGGCAGCAACAGCAGCTACAACAGTAGCAGCAGCTACCCTGCAGCTGAAACAGCAACGGCTCCAGTAACAGCCACTGCCGATGTCAGCCATCCTCAGCTCACGTCACTATCGACGTCACTGCTGACGTCAGCAAAACAAAACAAATGCAACAAAAACCCTACAGATAACGCAGCAACAGCTACTGATGTCAGCCATCCTAGGCTGACATCATTGCTGACGCCACCGCTGACATCATTAGTTTACAAAATAAAAAACAAAAAAATCACAAAGGAGGGGGAACAAAGAACACCATGGCCAACACCTCCAGTGGGGAGGGGTGCTCCACCATTGGGGGGAACCCTAGCCCCCCTTTCTTGCAGCAGTTGTAGCAATTACAACAGCAATAGCAACAGTCGTAGCAGCAGTTGCAGCAGTAGCAGATTCAGTGGCAACAGTAGCAGCAGCAGTAGCAACAGTAGTAGCAGCAGCCTCAGTCTATAGGCTTTGTCGCCGGCTCCTCCGATCCACTAACCGCCATTCAGCAACAGCTTGTCGCACTAACGCAGCAACTTGCACCACTACAGCCGCTGGCAGCACATACACACACTAGTGCCCCACCACCCTTCCTTCCTCCCGGGCATGCCAGTCCTGTTGCGTCTGCTGCCACACATTACCTGGCGCAGCAGTAGAACCAGCGCCAGCGGCAGACATTGACTTCAGTCCTTGGCTCCACTCTGGGTGCCAGCCGCAAGCCAAAGGACTTTGAGACCCCGCCCTCGCCGCTTGAGGCTGGCAAATAAATCCGGAGCTGAGAGCTTAGCTTTCACATCTGGACATACTGTGAGGGCCTGTGGGCATACTACACTCTTCCGTATGACTCCACCCAGGTCGACCAGCTGTATGATGATGGTTGGGCCATACGCGCCCTTATCCCCATCGCTCTTCCGGCATCACGTGTAGCCATTGACTCCTTCCTCAACGACTTCACCACTGGTGGGACTCCAGACCCTGTAGCCACGTGGCACGTCCTCACCCATCCCCATCGCCTATCCAGCGAGGCTGAGACCAGCCGTCTGCTTTGGGAGTTCAGCTCCCTGCACATGGGGGTGACCGAGACGGTCACCTCCTACTGGTAGCGGGCGGAGGACATCCTTCGTCGCCTAGGCACTTCTGCTCCACCACCTTTGGCTGCGCTCCTGACCATCAATCGCGGTGCCACCGATGCGTACGCCAATGTCTTTATCAATGACACCCAGGATGTCCTCTCCACAATGGCAACCCAGGGCACACTCATGCCCTAGGCATACGAGCTCTTTCTCAGGATTCAGGAAGCTCGTCTGGAGTCACGCATCCAGCACACATAGACACTCGCCTCCCCTGCCATCACCTCTGTGGCCGTCGCTTCCCCCGCAACAACTATATCCACCAGCTCCTTGTTTTTAGGAAAGAAAAGGCGCAAAGGCAAGAAGGGCAACGGCCAGCAGCAGCAACAACAGCCAACCGGGTCCAGTGGTGGTGGATCGGTCTGCCACAATTGTGGACAGCCAGGACATGGGTGGTAAACGTGCCCGCTACCGATGGATGAGGCACGTGTCATCGCTACCATGCATCGCCAGTGTGAGCACCGTCTAGCCTCCGCCGCTGTAGCTGTTGCCGGCCCAGATACCTCCACCCTGTCCAGCCGCTCCACTTCTCCAACAGCCACACCAGTCCCGCCGTTGCCAGCTCCAAAGTAGCATCATCATCCGCAGCCGTTGGTGCCTCCATTCCCATCACGATGCAGTCCTCCTCCTATCAGAGCTCCGGAACTATCACTCCACACTCCGTCTACATTCTCGGACCGTCCAACAGTGAGCGTCAATTGGAGCAGTTCATCACGCTCCAGCTCGGCCTGCCTCGCCCTCCTCCCAAGGTAAGTGCAAGCTGCATCACCTCCTGCACGTCTATGCTACCGTGCATGACTCAGACTATGCTGCAGTTGTGTCCTGCTTCCTTGTCCATTTCATTGTCTCCCGTGTTCTCTTTTGCCCCTCTCTATGACGAAGTTGCGTGCCTTGGTGATTGGCAGTCTCGGTTTGTACCGCCATCCACCGCGTCCGTGTCTCTTGCTGGTTGCCATGTGATTGTTAGCGATCTAGTGACTCCGATCTAGGACCTTATCGAGACCTGGATCATCGACTCCAAGGCCACGCATCACATGACGGCCTCTCGCGAGGCCTTCAATGTGCTTGGTCCTGTTGGTGATGTGTCCGGTGTCCAGATGGGCTCCCAAAAAATGTTACCTGTCCGCGGCGTCGGCGCCGTTCATTTCCGTGGTCCTGCTGGTGATGTCTTCGTGATCGATGTCCTCTTCGTCCCAGGTCTTGAGCTTAGCCTCCTGTCCATCACTGCCCTTGACCGCATGAGCATGGACAATCTGTACTCGCGTGGCATTCGCACTATGTCGTTACGTCCGTCCGGTCTTGTCATTCTGCACACCACTGCCCGTGGCAACCTGTGGCACGTGCCTCGTCTTTCCTCCCCTCCCTTCGTCCCCTCCCTGTTGGCTGCCACAAGCCATGTGTTTGTCACCAGCATGCTTTCTCCGTAGCACACACGTCTCTTGCACCACCGCCTTCACCACGTCCACTCTGTTGTCGTAGATAACATGCTCCGCACCGAGCCGACCAAGGACTTTGATCAGAACTCCTTCCCCTTGCCATGCTCCACATGTTACATTGATTGTGCTTAGGGAAAGATGCATTGATCCACATACCCTCAGTCTTTCTTCCGTGCGTCCACCCCTCTAGACCTGGTCCATTCCAATGTCATGGGACCTCTCCCTACCGAATCCGTCGGGGAGCATGGACACTATGTCCTCACCCTCACTGGCGACTACTCTCACTACCGTTGGGTCTTCTGCCTTTGGCAGAAGAGCGATGTCGCTCCTGCCATTCGGAACTGGCTTTTCCGTGTAGAGCATGAGTGTGGTCTATCTCTTTGCCACTTTCTCTCCAATCATGGTGGCGAGTACATGGGAGAGACCACGACTTTTCTCGCCTCCCGCGGTGTCTACCACGAGACGTCGGCGCCTTATACTCTAGCTGAGAACGGCATCTCTGAGCGGTGGAACCGCACCATGGCTAACGCCGTCGGCACCATGCGGGTCAAGTCTGGCCTCTCCGATGGCTTCTACTTTGAAGCCATGCCCTACATGACGTGGGTCTGGAACCGGAATCCCCACGGACCCCTTCCCCGCAAGTCCACGCTGTACCAGCACTGGTGTGGTCAGCGGTCTGGCCTCCGCCCAACTCGCGTTTAGGGCTACGTGGTCATTGTGTGGATGCTCGCCCCGCAGCAGGACGGCAAGCTCGCCCCCCGCGGGCATCCTTGCACCTTCCTCGGTGTCTCCCATCAATCCAAAGCCTGGCGCTTCTGGGATCTCTCCCGAAACTACATCATCAAGTCTCATCATAACCTCTTCTTTGAGGACCTGTTTCCCCGTGACCTCGTTTGCTCTGGCTCGTCGATGTCCCTCCCATCGCGTGGGGGAGTGGTAAGTCCATCCTCCGTCTTGCCGCTTCTGGACAACATATCACCTGGTCCCTCAGGACCAGCACCCCCAGTCCTATCTACTGGTGCCTGTGGGCCGGCAGACCCGTCTGCATCCACTGGCCCCTCCATGCCAGCAGCCCTAGTCGCGTCCGTTTGCCCCTCCGCATCGGCAGCCCTGCCCGCGTCTGCTGGTCCCTCCGGGCTGGCAGACCCGTCTGCTTCCACTAGCCCCTTCGGGCCGGCAGCCGCAATCGCGTCTACTGGCCCCTCTGCACCGACAGCCCCGTTTGCATCTGCTAGTCCCGCTTGGCCGGCAGATCCGTCTGCGTCCACTAGCCTATCCGAGCTGGCAGCCCCATCCACGTCCGTTGGCCCCTCCGCGCCGGCAGCCCCATCCGCGTCTGCTGGTCCCTCCAGGCCGGCAGACCCATCTGCGTCCACTGGCCCCTCCAGGTTGGCAACCCAAGTCACGTCCTCTGGCCCCTCTGTGCCGGCAGCCCCGTCTAAATCCATTGGTCCCTCTGGGTTGGCAGCTCCGCCCGTGTCCGCTGGTCCCTCCATGCCAGGAGCCCCGTCCGCCTCTGCTAGCACCTCGGACTCAATGCCATCTCCTGTCCTACCACGCTACACGCGTGGCCCAGGCGTTAGCCTCCGACCCAAGCCGTCAGTGAGTACGAAGACTGTCACACCGTGTCCTGTGGCGCCTCGGCCTCCCGTCATCCCACGTGTCTCTTCCACTCCTACGATAGTGAGTAGGGACCTTGGCACCAAGGCCCTCGGCCTAACCGCTTCGGCCATCATTGCAGACCTCCACCCGGGCTCTGCACTGGGCTACGTCATGCACCATCAGGAGCATCCGCATGTCATCACGGGTGCACTCACGTGCATCTCACCTAGAGCTCAAGATGCACACTCCCTTGTAGTCCGCTCCACGACACGCCCAGAGGACCGAGCCTCCATACGTGAGACTTGAACCTCCCCCGAGGCCGCACACTGGGATGCTACCTGCGCCGATGTGCTTGTTGCTATCCAGCAGCACTATGTGTATGGCATCGTTGATCTCCGGTCGGGGATCGACCGGAGATCGACGGTCAATCTCCGGTCGATCGACCGGAGATCGACCGGTCGATCGGTCAGAGATCAACCGGTCGGAGATCGACCGGTCGACCAGTCGGAAGGCCATTGGTGCCAAATAGGTCTTCTAGTGTAAATGGAAGCCGGACGGGTCCTTGGACAAGTACAATGCCCGCCTCACAGCCAAGGGGTTTCTTCAGGTCCCTGGGGTTATTTATAACTAGATCTTTACCCCAGTTAGCCGATTCTCCACTAGCCGAGGCTCCTCAGCCTGGTTGCCCAGCACAGGTGGGAGCTGCATCAGATGGATGTGAGCAACGCTTTCCTCCATGGCTCGCTGGAGGGAGAGGAGTTCCACATGGTGTAGCGTCCAAGCTTTGACGACGGTGTTACATATTGCCCCGTGCCATGCCCTGGAGTTGCCGTTGTCAGGGCGATGGCTCCAGATCCTTGTACAGTGCATGTTTCCATGCATGGATGGATGTTTCACAAACTAGAGGACAAGCTGGACCAGCTGCAATTTGAATCGCAGCAATCGGCTAAGAATTGAAGGAGTTATGGTCCGTCAAAGTTGGGAGGTGGTGCTGGCCGTCCGGGTTTGGACGGCAGACTTGGTACCGGCCGCAAAAGTGATCCGGCGGTGACCAGTTCGACTCCCACCACGCACACCATGGCCGAGGCGCCCCTTGGGGGATGCTAGCAGCGATATCCCATGGTTCATTGGAGCCATGTGCGCTTCGGAATGGCGGTCTGATGCTTCATTGAGGTCCAGGGCGCTTCGGGCACCCGTCACTCACGCTAGTGCTCTGTCAGGGACAGAGACTCAATGATGCACTCCGAATCGCGTATCGGGCGCTACGGTGGTCCAAATCGCACGCGATTTGGTGCGTTGGAAAGCTTGTGACGAGCAATATAACTTTGCTGATGTGGTTCGTGTCCAGTAATCCACTCAAAATTGATCCCTAGCCCTTCGAACTTTGGGTATTGCTGAATTCCGTCAGATTTCTGCTCACATAGTGTGTGGCAACCAGAAAGCACACTTCGCCTAAGACTGCTGCCCAAAAGAGTTGTGAACCTCAGGACGTGGTCAGGCCACGTTGGAACCACATTTCCAACAAAGGGTTATGGGCCCACAGCCCTGACCGGTCCCAAACGTTCACGGCTTCCGCGGCGGACAGGAGGAGCGTCTCGGACAACCTCGCTGTCAAACGTCTGACGATCCGGGTAGTAGAAGCGCAACATGGCGCTGAGAACGGAGTCGCATCTGATCCAGAAGTATGCGGGTGGCCCTGGCTTTGGGCTGTGGAGGTGGCACTTTGAGATCTACCTCGCACACAAGGGGCTACTCGACGTGATGAAGGGCACAGAGGTTCTCGACGAGAAGACTGCGACAGACGAAGAGAAGCAGGCCTTCGCAAAGAAAGATACCGAGGCGCTCATGCTCTTGCTGTCGTCTACTGCCGAGAACCAGTGGGGCTACTTCCAAGGCAGCGCGCTGGCTGCCGAGGCATGGCAAAAGCTTTGCACCATCCACCAATCGACGTCACTTGCAAACCGGATCTTCGCGATGAAGCGGCTTCTAACGGTGAGGATCGAGGAGGGTGAGGACATCCTCGCCGCCATGCAGCAGATTGAGTCGCTCGCCTCGCAATGCAACGATGTGGGGTGGAAGGTCGACTCTCAGCTGCAGGCGATGGCTCTCCTCATGGCTCTACGTGACAGTTGGAGCCCCCTCATTACCGTCCTCGGTGGATGGGCGGAGGACAAGCTGACCTATGGCGCAGTCGCCGAGTACATCCGCAACGAGGCGCAACGTCGCAGTGGCGGCGAGGCCTCGTCATCCTCATCGGCCCTGGTCACCAAAACGCGTGGTGGCGGCAGTGGCGGCAAGGGAGGCGGCGGAAAGGGTGGCGGCAAGAAGGGCGCCAAGAAAGGTGCGTGCCACAATTGTGGCAAGGAGGGCCATTGGGCCCGTGAGTGCCCGCAGGAGGCGAAGGCCGGCGGCAAGGACGCCAAAGGCAAGAAGGCGCTCCTCAACGGCACCAAAAACCATAACCTCAAAGGGGCCAGCAGGCGGTGCCTGGATTCCGGCGCCGAGGAGCACACCCAAGTCGAGAAGGTGGGATTCGTCCGCTACTCCAAATCTGCCAAGTCTATGGTGGTCGCGAACGACAAAGTCGAGCCTGCGGCCGGCCAAGGAGACGTTGAGGTGGAGGTGGAGGTGAACGGTAAGAAAATGTTGCGTGTCATCCGTGATGTGCAACATGTCCCCGGCCTGGCTGACATTCTAAGTGTTAGTCGCTTGACGGATAAGGGGTATGAGGTGCTCTTCCGCAGGAAAGGCGCAGTGGTGCGCATGGACGGCGACGGCGAAGTCGTGCTGGAGGCAAAGCGCGAGGGCGGTCTCTACATCGTGGAGACAAAGGTGATCCCCACAGCAGCAGACGCAGCAGATTCGCAAGAACGTGCCGTCAACCTGGCCAAAGGAGGGGGAGCTGATCTGGAGCTCTGGCACCGGCGACTGGGGCATTCATCACCCGCAGTCGTGAAGGAGATGGCCAAGCGCGACATGGTCCGCGGCCTCGACATCATCGGTGCAGCAGACGCGGTAGCAGATGCAGCAGCACACAAAAAGTGCGAGCCTTGCATTTTGGGCAAGGCGAGGCGCAAGCCGTTCAACGAGAACGGGGGACGCGCCCAGGACCTGCTGGAGATCGTGCACAGTGATGTGTGCGGACCGTTCAAAACGCCGTCAAAAGGCGGCGCGCGGTACTTTGTCACCTTCATCGATGACTGCAGCAGAAAACTCTACGTGTACTTCATGAAGCGGAAGGGCATGGTGCTGGACCGGCTGAAGGAGTACGTCGCCGCGGTGGAGAGGCAGACTGGCCGCAAGGTCAGAGCGCTACGCAGCGACAATGGCGGAGAGTACGTGGGCTGCAGTGGGTGGCTCAAGGAGCAAGGCATCAAGTGGGAGCGCACAACTCCCTACTCGCCACAATCTAATGGCGTGGCGGAGCGAGCAAACCAGACGCTGCTGAACATGGTGCGTACGATGCTCGTGGACGCGGGATTGCCGCGGAGCTTCTGGGCG
>SZWC01004935.1:55683-78834 GCA_023375785.1 Penium margaritaceum
AAGGAGCAGGGCATCAAGTGGGAGCACACAACTCCCTACTCGCCACAATCTAATGGCGTGGCGGAGCGAGCAAACCAGACGCTGCTGAACATGGTGCGTACGATGCTCGTGGACGCGGGATTGCCGCGGAGCTTCTGGGCGAAAGCGGTGCGTACGGCAAGCTACACCATCAACCTGACCCCGACAGCGGTGCTGAAGGGGAAGAGCGGCTGGAAGACGCCGCAGGAGGTATGGAGCGGGCGCAAGCCAAGTGTGGCGCACCTGAAGGTCTTCGGGTGCAAGGCGCACGCGATGGTGCAGGCGGCACAACGGCGCGATGGAAAACTGGACCCACGTGCCAAGCCGTGTCTCTTCCTTGGCTACGAGAGCGCGCTTAAGGCGTACCGGCTCTACGACGTGAGCAAGGAGGAGATCTTCAGCAGCCGTGACGTTGAGTTCGATGAGCATCAGACCTACAGTAGCAGCAGGAGTGACATCGGCGTGGTGGACTCTCCGAAGCAGGGGGAGTGGTTCCAGCTCCTAACCAATGAGGAGGAGCCGATGAACGCCGACACTGACGAAGAGTCTTCGGTGAGCGACGGTGCTGGGGTGCAGCAGGGCGGCGGTGCAAACGTAGGTGTCGCAGAGGCACAGGACGCAGCAGCCAAAGCAGAGGAGGCTGAGGACGTGAACGGGGCTGTCGAGGAGCAGCAACAGGACCAGCCGCCGGTGTCACCAAAATCACCGCGACGCAGCCGAAGGCAGCGGAATGCGGCAAAACGGTATGACGCAGCAACGGGCAGCTGGATCGGCATGGCGCGGTGCATGATGGCAGCCGCAGCGGAGCCGAAAACCGTGCAAGAGGCGCTTGCACGACCTGAAGCGGAGCAGTGGGACGCAGCTATCAAGTCAGAGCTTGNGGTACAGTGGAGAAGTACAAGGCGCGGCTGGTGGCGAAGGGGTTTGCACAACGCAAGGGCGAGCACTACGACGAGACGTTCGCCCCCGTCGCCAAGTTCACGAGCATCCGGGCGATCCTCGCGGTGGCAGCTGCCAAGGACATGGAGCTGCACCAAATGGACGTGAAAACTGCGTTCCTGAACGGCATTCTCGACAAGGAGATCTTCATGGAGGTGCCGGAGGGGGTGGACGTGCCAGAGGGCAAAGTGTGCAAACTGCGCAAGTCCTTGTACGGGCCTAAACAGTCGCCAAGGTGCTGGTACCAGCAGATGGATGGCTACATGGCGCAGCTCGGCTTCAAGCGCTGTCGAATCTGATCACAGTGTGTATGTGCGGCGCAACAACCAGCTCCATCAGATCGTCGCACTCTATGTGGATGACCTGATTTTGTGTTCATCTGACCTGCAGGCTCTACAACAGCTGAAGGAGCAACTGAGCAGCAGATTTCAGATGTCCGACATGGGGGAGTTGGAGTACTACCTCGGGGTGAGCATAACGCGGAACCGGAGGGCGCGCACTCTTGAGCTGGGGCAGGCCAAGTACGTGGCCGAAGTGCTGAAGCGGTACGGCATGGAGGACTGCAAACCGGTTGGCAGTCCGGTCTCCACAAAGTGTGACCTGAGCGCGGCAATGTCGCCGCAAACAAAAGAAGAGCGGGAGGACATGGCGGGGGTGCCGTACCAGTCTGCGGTGGGCAGCCTCATGTACGCCATGGTGGCGACTCGACCGGACCTGGCCTACGCGGTGGGTCAAGTGAGCAGGTACGTGGCCGATCCAGGGCCACTACACTGGCAGGCAGTCAAGTGCATCCTCCGCTACTTGCAGGCGACGCGGCATGCGTGCCTGAGGTTCGACGGCAAGAGGAGGACTGACCCCTTGCGTCTGGTCTGCTACACGGATGCAGACTACGCCGGCGATGTGGACAAGCGGAAGTCCACCTCCGGCTACGTGTTCTTCCTCGCAGGTGCAGCGGTCTCGTGGTGCAGCAGAAAACAAGACTGCGTCGCCACCTCCACAGTGGAAGCAGAGTACATCGCGTTGGCCGAAGCGGTCAAGGAGGCGGTGTGGCTCCGCAGGCTATTGGGGGAGCTTGGCGTGCCGCAACGGGAGCCGATGGTGGTAGAAGAGGACAACACCGGCTCCATCTCGCTGACCAGCAACCCGACGCAGCACAGGAGGACGAAGCACATTGACGTGCGCTACCACTATGCGCGCGACATGGTCCAAAAGGGACAGGTTGTGCTACAACATTGTAGTACAACGCACATGCTCGCGGATTGCTTGACCAAGGCGCAGCCCAGAGATCGGCATGTCCTCAGTGTGGCAGGCCTTGGGCTTACGGGCTATGATGGGCTCAAGAGCGCTATGGAAGATGAGCAGGAGTGAGCAGGGAGGCATCCGGCATGGCAGGAGCAAGGGGGAGATTGTTACATATTGCCCCGTGCCATGCCCTGGAGTTGCCGTTGTCAGGGCGATGGCTCCAGATCCTTGTACAGTGCATGTTTGCATGCATGGATGGATGTTTCAGAAACTAGAGGACANTGATCCGGCGGTGACCAGTTCGACTCCCACCACGCACACCATGGCCGAGGCGCCCCTTGGGGGATGCTAGCAGCAATATCCCATGGTTCATTGGAGCCATGTGCGCTTCGGAATGGCGGTCTGATGCTTCATTGAGGTCCAGGGCGCTTCGGGCACCCGTCACTCACGCTAGTGCTCTGTCAGGGACAGATACTCAATGATGCACTCCGAATCGCGTATCGGGCGCTACGGTGGTCCAAATCGCACGCGGTTTGGTGCGTTGGAAAGCTTGTGACTAGAAATATAACTTTGCTGATGTGGTCCGTGTCCAGTAATCCACTCAGAATTGATCCCCAGCCCTTCGAACTTTGGGTGTTGCTGAATTCCGTCAGATTTCTGCTCACATAGTGTGTGGCGACCAGAAAGCACACACTTCGCCTAAGACTGCTGCCCAAAAGAGTTGTGAACCTCAGGACGTGGTCAGGCCACGTTGGAACCACATTTCCAACAGACGGCACTGGGAAAGTCTGGCGGCTGCGGAGGGCCCTCTATGGCCTAAAGCAATCGCCTCTGTGCTACAACCAGGAGATTAGTCGCACGCTCCTCCGCGGCAGCCTCCTACGCAGTTTGCTGACCCCGCACTGTTCATTACCCCGCGAGGCAAGACCTTCCTCACTGTCCTTGTCTGCGTAGACAATCTCCTCATTGCGCCGCCAGACATGGCTGCCTTCCAGTGTGTCAAGGATCTGCTCCACACCGCCTACCAGATGAAGGATCTCGGGTCTGCCCGAGTTTTCCTAGGCATGGAGCTCAAGTATGATCGCTCCCAGGGCGTCCTACACGTCCACTAGACTGCCTATGTACACACTCTGTCTACTCGCTTTTCCGAGGACCTGTCCCTCAAGCCAAGCGCATCCTCACCCATGTCACCCGATGGCCAGGTGAAGCTGAAGAACTCTGAACCAGCCGTTGTGGAGGAGCCAATTGACATGACCACGTATCTGTGAGTCATCGAGTCACTGATGTTCCTGGCAACGATGACACAGCCAAATATTGCATTGGCCTTCAACCTCCTGGCTTACTTCTCTTAGGAGCCGCATTACCTCCATTTTGAGACTGTGATCTGAGTACTATGCTATGTTGTCTCGACTCCACGGCGAGGTCTCATGTTCTGCCGACAACCATCTGTTGTCACGGTGGGATACACCGACAGTGACTGGGCCGGCAGTCCAGAAGGTAAGAGCCACACAGGCTGGATCTTTCTGGTTGGCGACACTGATGTGTCCTAGTGTAGTGGCAAGCAAGGATACATTGCACGTAGCACTGCTAAGGCTGAGTACGTGGCCCTTGGCTTAGGCGCATGTGAGAGCGTATGGCTGCGTCGTCTGTTGTCCGAGCTATGTCAGTCCGTCGCATCCCATGTTGCATTGTGACAATGAGAGTGCTATGGCCATCGCCGACAATGACGGCGTGCATCACACACGCACAGAAAACATCAATGTTGAATATCACTATGTGTGTTCGTTGTTGCACGATGGCAGTGTCAACATTATGTGGGTTGAGACAACATGGTAGCTGGCTGACTTCTTGACCAAGGCACTGAAGTGCGACTCATTCAAAAAGGCTGTGAGTTCGGTTGGCGTGCGACCGTGAGATGCACTCCTTGTCCCTGCTTGCATCTCTACATGCTCTAAGGGAGTCTGTCTCTTGAATGTGTCCCTGTCCGTCCATGTGCACTGCGCCTGTGAGTCATGAGGGAGTGTTGGTTTTTTCTCACATCTCTCATTGAGTTGTGTTGTGTCCTCCCGGCTTGTGTACATCGGCGTGCAGATGACTAACAGCGAGGTTCGACGCTACTAGAGTGTTTTCCGGTGGAGCCAATGCACGCTGAGGACTACTCCTAGTTTGCTGGAGCCTCCTCCCTCCGGCAACGTGCTCAGCTCCATCGACAGGCCTCCTCGACGGTCGGGCCGCCGACGGTCACTGCCACCGCGGATGCTGTCTTCATGCGACCACTGCTGGATCTAACGGTACCATTGTGTCTGCAGCGTCGTGCTCTGCTTAGGGTCCAGATCTCATGCTAGCGTGGCACTGTTGTCACCAGGGACTAGTGTAGGTTCTGCCTGGGTTTGGGCAGCCATAACTCCTCACTGTTGTTTTCCTAGCAGATTCTAACCGCATGACTGCGTTCCCAGCGTTGGTATCATGATATGATCCAGTTTTCAGGCGAAACGGATAACGCCCGGGTTTTGGGCTGTTCGCCATCTGGCAGAGCTCACCGAGGAAACCCTGCCTGCCAGAAAATAAATCAATTTTCTGATTGACTGGTTAGCTCAGTAGCAAGCTCTACACAGTTGGGGGGGAGCTACAACTTGGAGGTGTTGTGATGTGAGTCATTACCATCAGTTTGTACAGCTTACTGTGACCACTCGGCCGTGTCCATGCTCATGCAGGTCCCTGATACGGGCCCAATTGGCGCTGGAGCACCGACAAGTGGTGGCTCCATCCACCAGCAGCTGCGAGACGGCTGCCACAAAGTCCCGGGTGTTTGCTGGAGTGCTCTACAGAGTTTCTGCGGACGCTAGAGTTTTCTCGGTGGACTCGCTCTCGAGCCCAATTTGCATGTTTTCCATTGGTTGTCCACCGAACGATGTTGAACTTGTGTTGTGACCAGTCGCAGCATTCGGCTCAAGATTCTGCATCCCTAGGTTCAGACGGTGTTGCGTTTGGATGATTGTGCGCAAAATTACAACCAAAACAGTGGCTTTGAGCCGGTTTTAACACAAAGTGGCACTGCCGCGTGCGTCACCCGCTGTGTGCCGCGGCAGTTTTTTATGTTGTGTACTTGTCACTTGTCATTTCTCTCTGCATTACTAAGCTATTGGAGCTTATGAGACTTTGCGTGTCTCCCTAGCCTGATCCTTGTTGTTTCTTGCGCGTGCTTGCTTGCTAGTGTGCCAGCTGACTGGACAGTGCCGCCACGTCAGCAGCAACAAGGTTAGGAAGCTTCCTAGCAACTTCTCATGGTATCAGAGCATCGAGACCCCTCTCGCTGAGCTGCGCAGCAGAGACGCAGCACCGGCAGTACCAGTAGGAGTGACCTCCACCCCCACATCCTGGGACCCGTCGCAGCCGACGTCACCACGCAATCGGCACCACCGTAGCAAGAGGAGCTACGGTAGTGACGAGCTTCAGCAGCCACGCCGGTCAGGAGCAGCAGCACGGGATGGAAGCAGGAGCCGTGTCTGGTTACCAGCCTCTACCTAAAAAAAAAGGATCAGCAGCTCGTAGCAGCAGCTTGCAACGGCGGCTACGAGCAGTGGTAGCGCGCAGCAGTGGCAGCAGCTTCCAGCAGCGAGCGGCTATAGCAGCGCAACAGTAGTTGCGATGGGGACGGCACCAGCAGACCCGCCGCAGCAGCAACAGTGGGCTTGCGCGGCACTGCTACTGCACTTCAGTGCTACGCAGTGGTGCTGCATAGCTACGCAGAAACTACGTAGCACTCTAGAGGCCTACGTGGCACTGCACAGGCCTACGCAGCCCCTGCGCAGCCGCGAGCAGGGAGCGACGAGGTTACCCCCACCAGTCACGCGAAGTTTGCGTGACCTCCAAAAAAACAAGAAAATTATGGCGTAACATATGCCATCGTAAAAAACTGCTAGTTTTCTTCGCTAGCGTATAAAATGCTGACGTCATCATTGGTTGTACTGGCGTCACCAATTTTGAGGTCAAAACATCATTTTTTTCTGAAAGTTTCAACTCTTCGATAAACACAGTCAGTTTCTTGTTCAGAGCATTTTTTACGTTCGACCCCATACTGAGCATTCCGATGCCGCCGGTCCGTGACAAGGGCAAAGGGCTAGTTGACCCCTCTTCTTCCTCCTCTTCGGGCGTTATGAGTCCACGGTCGTAGTCCCTCACAATCGACAAGCTTCGTCAGTCGCAAGACGAGATGCGTCGGCAGTAGCAGCGGCAGTCCGAAGCGTTGCAGGAGTTCACGCAGTTACTACGGGGTCGTTCGGGGACCTCACAGCAACCACCTGGAGGATCTACTGGAGCTGCAAAATTTGCTCAACAGTCTACACCCTACATAGCACCGCGGCCTCAACACCACTCATCACAGCTTGACACCTGGGATGAGGAGGAGATAGAGGATGACTCACGCGAGCACGAGCTTCGTCTGCTTGAGGAGCGCATCCGTGAGTTTCGACTGGGGTCGCAGCCTCTCACTCTGCCACCTTCTCGCCGTCGGGATCAGCCACGTCGTTTAGCAGCATTCACTTTTGGTGGCGTTTCCCTCACTGGTTGGCTCCCCATACCCTGTCCACCGTCTCCCCAGCCTGAGGTCGCCCTCCCCACGGAGTAGCGACCAAAGGACTTTGAGACACCTCCACCCCGTTACTATAGCGACCAGGGCTATGATTCGTGGGATACCTTACTTCAGGTGTGGGCCGATTCTGAGGGTTTTTGGCAATACTACCACAGCCAATACCAGACCCGCGACACTCATCAGGTCCAGACAGCAGCAAGAGCGATGCGCGGTCTCCTTTATGCCATGCCGCAAGAGACTGGTCCACTTCCGACCCTTCCTCTATGAGACTGGGACAGGGACAAGAGCAGATCCGCGTCAGGGCTGGGAGCTAGCCCAGAAACTTCTCGTTGCGGAGACCCATGCCACGAGTGCTGCCCGACTACGTGAGTTTCACTACCTCCATCAGGGTCCCACGGAGCTTGGAGCTGACTACTGGAGGCTCACGATGCGCCTTTCCACGTCCCTTCGGACCGGTGGTGCGATGCAGTTGTGGGCACTCGACACCATCATGATGGGGGCGCATTTGGACCACATGAAGCTCTTTACGGGATTTGACCATGTGGCTCTCTCTCAGTTGTCGGGGTCACTACAGCTCTTTCCTTGGGCCCATCGCTACTTCATCCAGGCCACATCGGGTCATGAGGCTGCCATCGCCCATCAGCAGAGTCCACTTGTTGCAGTAGTGACTGCGACCCCTCCTACGCCTCTGTCCCAGCTCTCCAGTCCCACCTCCACCGCTTCCTCCTCCTCCTCCTCTACCCCGAGCGGCCACACTCAGGACGTTGCAGCGGCCGTGCAGGGGAAGAAGGGGAAGAAGCGACGCGGGAAGATACAGCAGCAACAGCAGTCGACGAGTAGTGGCAGTGGACGTTCTGTCCACTACTACAACTGTGGAGGCGCTCATCACTACACGGAGTGTGAGCAATCCCTTAACTGGACTTGGATCATGCGCGACCTTCAGGCGGTACACACGCAGCGGATTTCCTTGAGTGACACACGGACCGAGTGTATCGTAACCACGACTGCAGCAAACGCATCCATTTTACAAGGCGGCAGTGGTGATGTGGACCCTAGGGATCACACAATCGCAGAGCTTCATCAGCTTCTGGCGCTTTGTACTCAGGGAGGTGCAAATGTGTTATCACAGTGCAGTGGTCTCAAGACACCTTGTCCTACTCCATTTGTTGCCCGTGATGATGCCTGTGGTGGGGCTCAGTTGGCTTGCGATGAGGATGGACTTGACAGTACCAACTAGCTTGACGAGTCACAGATCCGTGTTGTTTGTCGTTGTCCTGAGTCCTCTGCTGAGCGTCCAACAGAGGCACACTGTTCAGTGGCATGTTGCTTAGTGTCGACAACTGGTCATGAGCGGAGTGGCACCTAGATTATTGACTCTGGTGCCACCCATCACAAGACCTGTCGTCGTAGTGACATTGTTGTGCTTGGTCCCGTTGCATCCATTCGGTCCGTTCGCACAGGGTCTGGTCGGTAGTTGCCTGTGCAGGGAATTGGGGTTGTACAGTTTGATGGTCCGTCTGACCCCTTGTGCATTTTTGATGTGCTCTTTGTCCCTGCTCTTGAGTTCAGCCTGCTCTCCATTCGTGCATGCACCAAGATGGGTCTCACTGTTGAGCACTCTGCTGACTCTGCCACAATGATTGCTATTGACACACGCGCCATCGTGCTTCGTGCCTCTGTTGTTAATAACCTATATCTTGTGTCTCGTTGCATTCCCTCTATTTCTTCTCCCCCTCTCTCTTTTGCGTGTATGTTTGTAACTGGTGTTCTCTCCCCTGAGCACCAGCGCTTGTTACATCGTTGCCTCTGCCATGTGAGCTCGGACACTACGTCCAAGCTTATTCGAACTCAGCCAGTCCTCAATCTTGACGCAGCTTCTTTTGAGAAGTCGCCCAAGACCGACTCTCGTTCTTGCGCCCAGGGTAAGATGCATCACTGTTCTTACCTTGACTCCTCCTCCAAGGCACTGCACCCACTACAGTTGGTCCACTCAGACCTTCTCGGTCCTCTCCCAGTTGAGTCCCGCTCTGATCGGGGTCGATATGCTCTCACCCTGACCGATGAATTCACCCGGATGCGGTGGGTCTACAGCCTCCGCCACAAGAGTGATGTAGTGTTGGCAGTCCGCCTGTGCCTTGTGATGGCTGAGCATCAGTCTCGTCACACCCTGCACACGTCCTGCTCGAATCGTGGTGGTGAGTTCTTAGGCAAGATGGGTGCCTGCTTTGCCGAGAACGGTATCTTTCACCAGCTTTCCGTCCCTGCTACACCACAACAGAACGGTGTGCCTGAGCGTTGGAACCGCACCATGGAGCATGCAGTTCATGCTATGCGATCTGAGTGTGGTCTTCCGGAGTCCTTTGCCTTTGAGGGCTTCTCCTACACAACATGGGTCTGAAACCGTGTGCCGCATGGTCCACTTCCACACCATGTCACGCCGTACGAGTTGTGGTTTGTCCATCGTGTTGATCTCCGTCTCGCCCGCGTTTGGGGGTCCCTTGCCTGTGTCTGGTACACCAAGGAGGAGCAGGGGTCCAAGGTCTCACCTTGGGGATGCATGTGTACCTTCCTTGGCATCTCCCCACGGTCAAAGGCCTGGAACTTTTGGGACCTTGCTCGCCATCGCATTGTCAAGTCTTGAGATGCTCTCTTCTCTAAGCCTCTCACCTACCACGACTTGTCCAACATTCTGTTGCTGTCCGCCAACCGCGTTCCTACTTATGTGGCCTCCCGGCGGATGGGGGAGTCTAGTCTTGCGGATGGGTCAGTGCGGGCCTCCTCACCTGTGGTCCGGTCTCTGGCTGCTGACGATCCGGCCATCGTGGTTGTGGGTCCAATAGCCTCATCAGTTCCCTCTGGCACACCTGATCTCGTGCCAATGTCAGAACCTTCTGGCACACCTGATCCTGTGCCAGTGTCAGACTCCTCTGGCACACCTGATCCTGTGCAGGTGACAGACCCCTCTGGCACACCTGATCACGTGCCAGTGTCGGTCCCCTCTGCCACACCTGATCCCGTACAGGCGACAGTACCCTCTGGCACACCTGATACCGTGCCAGTGTCAGTCCCCTTTGTCACACCCACTCCTGTGCATGCACCTATGTCCCCTACGGCTCTGGCTCAGCAGCCTTTCCCACAGCCTCAGGTGAGTGCCTCAACATCGGGCTACTCCCGCGAGCCCGGTGGTCGTCTTCGACCATTGGCCTCTAGGGCTCAGCGGACTGCTGACTCAACGCCCGGGCGCGTGCCTCATAGTGTTCAGAGTGGCGAGCTTGGCACGAAGACCCTTGGCTTGAGTGTCCAGGCAGACTACACTGAGGTGCATCCATCATGTCCTGTTGGCCATGAGTTAGTCTCCTGAGAGTTCTTGGTCGCTTGCGATGCCGTAGCCGACCTTGATGTGGTCAAAACGAGTCCGTAGGCGTGTCTTAGCCACCCGGAGTACTCCCTCGCCGACACCTGATCCAGCCACGTCAAAGGAGGCACTCTCAGCTCACGATGTAGACTTGTAGAGTGCTGCTTGTGAAGATGAGCTGAGAGCCATCCATGAACATGGTGTCTATGAGCTTTTTGACCTCCTGCCTAGACGGAAGGCTATAGAGGCAAAGTGGGTCTTTCACAAGAAGGTGAAGCCTAATGGCACACTAGATCGCTATAAGGCTCCCTTGACGGCCAAGGGGTTCTCGCGGGTTGAGGGAGTAGATTTCACTAATACCTTCACACTTGTCTGCCGCATGACCACCGCTCGCGCTCTGTACGGGGTTGTTGCTCACCACGATTGGAGCTGCACCGGATGGACGTGAACAACGCGTTCCTCCATGGCACCTTAGAGGAGGAGATCTACATGGTCCAACCACCTGGATTCGATGTTGATGACAAGGTCTGGCGCTTGTGCAAGGCCTTGTACTGCCTGAAATAGTCACCCAAGTGCTGGAACTTGGAGATCAAAGGCACACTGACACGTTCCGGTTACGTGCAGAGTGACCCTGACCCGTCTCTCTTTCTCAGGCGGACAGCTGAGAGCTTCACCGCCATCGTGGTCTATGTGGACGACCTCCTGATTGCGTCTCCTTCTATGGAGGCCATGAAGGAGGCCAAGGAAGGTCTCCAGGCTGCCTACAAGATGAAGGACCTTGGTCCTGCAGTTTTGTTTCTTGGGATGGAGATCGTGCGTGATCGTCAGCGACAGACACTCTTGTTGCATCAGGCACATTACGCCCACGTTTTGGGGAAGCGGTTTGCTGACCTCCTCGGTGCAGTTCCCACAGCCTCCACCCCCATCACACATGACGGGTAGGATGCTGTGAAGGTGGATGATCCTGCAGACCTGGGGGAGACAGTGGACGTGACACTTTACTTACGCCTGATTTGCCCTTTGATGCACTTGGTCACTACCACACGACCCGACATTGCCTTCGCCATCAACCTCCTTACACAGTTTTCAATGTGTCCTCAGGCGAGAGCCCTTCATGCTGCTGTGTGAGTGGTGCGGTACGTGGTGTCCACACCGTACCTTGGACTCTGCTTTCGACCGCAATTTTTTGTGGTAGTCGACGGCTACAGAGACTGTGACTGGACGTGGAGTCCTCATGGGCGCAGTCGGACAAGCTACGTATTCTTGCTTTGTGGCACCGCTGTGTCGTGGCGCAGTGGCAAGCAAGGTTGTATTGCACGTAGCTCATCAGAGGCTGAGAATGTTGCTCTGGGGGTAGGGGCTGCTAAGGCGGTGTGGCTGCAGCCTCTATTTCATGAGTTGCGTCAGACTGCGCCTTGCATCGTTCTACGCTGTGAAAACCAGAGTGCTCTTGCCATTGCAGAGAACTCTTGTGTGTTTCATGCACGCACGAAGCACATTGCTGTTGAGCATCACTTTTGTTGGAAATATAATCTGACAAGGTAAGACCCCTTGGAAATCATCAGAGCTCTCAATAAAGGTTCAAGTTCACGGCTGAACCAATGGAAGACTACCCGTTGAGACCAAACGGTCAAGAGATCCGCGTTCGGCTAGCGGGAAGAAGCCGTTGCACAGGAGCTTTTGTCCTATTCTGCCCATACATACTGAGGATGTTCATTCCCTCGAGTTTAACCATAACAGTTCTTCCCATCATGTTCCCCTTTGGTTCCGTGGCTTTGTCACCGTGTCCTCGCTCTGCTCGCACCTCACCTATCTCACCTTCGCGAGCCACTCACAGCTTGGATCTCTTTGCTCTCTCACTCTCACTCTTTCCCTCAGTCCTTGCCGACCCATCACTCTCCTCGCTCTCGTTTTCTCTCACCAACTGAAGTCTACCTTGCATGTTCAGTATCCCGTCTTCCTACAAAGCTCTGCAACTAACTCCTTGGGACCGCTCTAGCCCCCGTCACCTAGCTGACGTACTCTTGCATGTTTCGATGCTTCTGCCTGCTTCTGTTGTTGCTGTCTCTGCTCCTGCATTCTTTTGACATGGTATCAGAGCATCAGGCAACATCACCTGGTGCCCCGTGACCCAGTCATCGCTCTACTGTCACCATCGCTTTACCTCTCTAATCTGCATTCCTCCACCGCCGCCACTGCCACTTCGCGTCTCTCAGCTTCGCCAGCAGCTGACATCAGCAATACCACTTGAAGTGCTCCTCGCGCTGAAGAAACGTCTCGTCATCTTGAGAAAGCCCTGCGTCCATCCCGCACACGCGACTGAAAATTGGTGACTCGGCGTCAGCAACAGCCAAAATCAGCTCTCGAGCCGCCAACCTGCGGTCATCTTCCTGGAAGCTTCCTGCCACCCGCTATCTGCCACGTCTCATCATCCCAGCTCCCGCAAGTGCTTCTGCCTTCTTCATCTTCCTCATCAGCATTATCTTCTCCATCCGCATTATCTACCTCAGTTCTCTCGTGTCCATTGCCTCGAGCCGCCCTCTCGCGCCGCCTCTGCTCATCGTTTGCCAGCAGTTTGCCTTCCGCCACCAGGATATCGGACACCACCAGTCTTCCTGCCCGTCAGTCTCGGGCCAACTGGGGAACAAGCCGTCACTCTCCTGGTCCACGGACCAGCATCGTTGCCCATCTCACGACTTGTCCTGCTGTAACTGACTTCCTCCTGCTCTTAGGATATCGGACACCACCAGTCTTCCTACCCGTCGGTCTCGGGCCAACTGGGAACAAGCCGTCACTCTCCTGACAACAAAGGAATTGGTTGCCTCGCCCTACGCCCACTGCCGCTTCCGCCTGCTGTGTCATCCGCCCTCATCTGCAACTCCTCTCGCCGCATCATCGTCACCCTCCTCCTTTCGAACTCGCCTCGCCCTCAGCCTCTGCGCATCCTATTCATTGACTGTCATCATCCATTGCCTCCTTCAGCCTCCCTCCGCATCAGCCCCAGCTTCATCCTTGTCAGCATTGCTCCGCAGCACAAGTGGTTTCGCCCCTGCGCCCACTCAATCATCACTCGGTCCTCCGCTTTCCAAATCGCTCTCCGCTCGGCACAAGGATCCGCCCGGTCGCATCGCCCGTTCCGCGACGACCTGCGCCCACGCCGAATCTTCCACGGCGCACGTGGTTTCGCCCCTGCGCCCACTTCCTCATCATCAGTTTCCGCCTCATCTGCAATCATCAGCATCTACTACCAGTACAAGGATCTGCACGAGCCAGCTGCCCGCTTCGCAGGAGCCTGCACCCAGGCTAGCAGTAAATCTCTCGTGGCGCGTCGGCAATCGCCTTCCCCTTGCCGCATCCTACTCCTCTATTTTGCAGCGCACGTGGTTTCGCCCCTGCGCCCACTCAGCTATCAAACATCTCGCTGTCATCATCCACCTTCATCATTCGCTCGGCACAAGGCTCCGCACGGTCGCATGGCCTGCCTCGCGACAACCTGCGCCCACGCCGAAAACTTCCACAGCTCACGTGGTTCCACCCTTGCGCCCACCCAATCATTAATTGTTCCTCCGCCTCCGCATCGTTCTCCGCTTGGCACTAAGCTCCACCCTTGCGTTTCAGTCTGGCAATAGAAGCACTTCCTCCTCAACAACTCCAGCAGAAGCACCTACTCCTTCTCTTTGCAACAGTCTCTACTCATCTCTCTTCTCAGGCCAAGTCAAGCTTGCAACGCCAAGACTACGCTTCTGGTGTATCGGACACCGCTCGCCCTTCTACTCATTGCTCAAGCCAATGAGTGGAATAAGCCGTCACTCCACCAGACCTGACCTTGGACAAGGAAGCTCCTTAGCCGCCCCACAAGGACACAGAAGATCAGCTGTGGCAGAGCCTCTCCTGTGACCGGCACAGTGGCAGTGTCTTCCTTTTCTTACACCCTTTCTCTTACCTCTGCACATGGCTCTCTCCTAGGAAACATGTACAGTACTTGCGGAAGATGGAAGCAATATCCCTGGTTGGGAAAACCAAGTGCTCACCCTGGCACACCAAACCGCGATCAACCAGTACAACATGGCGCAACTTCTCACTGGACAATACGAACACCTTCGCTCGCCACATCGCCCCATTCCAGACTATGACGATGCCTTCTTCAATGTCTACCGTCTGCTTCGGGAGTGGCTCCATCCTTCCTACCTTCAGCACCAACTGAAGACTAACTCTATCCCTGAACTATGGCATCGTATCCTGCAACAAGCCTGGAGAAAGCAGTGGATTGCAACCACGTGTCAGAACAATGATAGTTTTCCAGATCTCACTGGGAAATTGTGTGTTATGTGCCACAAATCCTCTACATCCACAGTACAGGAATGGGCAGGAGAGGTCTACAAGGCCCTGTACCCTGAACTCTTGCATGGCTACCGGATTACAGACGCACTACTTGGGAGCCTGACCTACCTGACCTACCAACGGTTTCTAACGAAACCCTCCGCCACCACAAAGAAAGGTACAATCAAGAAATCAGGGAAGGACTCAAAGAAATCCTTAGAAGAAACCTTCATCAGCTAGTGGATGAATTCCCTTCTGACCTCGGGGAAATGTGGAACAACTTACTCATGCAATGTGGAGTAGAACGTTCACCCATGTGGGAGGACAAATACTACCACTACCACAAAGAGGTCACTCCCCTATAAACCGTGTCAGATTCACAGGGGGTGTTGGAAATCGAATCTGACAAGGCAAGACCCCTCAGAAATAATCCGAGCTCTCAGCAAAGGTTCAGGTTCTCTGCCAAACCAACTTGACCAACGACTCTCGGAAGACTACCCGTTGAGGCCAAACGGTCAAGAGATCCCCTAATAAAGTGACATTTGTCACCCGCGTTCGGCTAGCGGGAAGAAGCCGTTGCATAGGAGCTTTTGTCCTGTTTTGCCCATACATACCGATCATGTTCATTCCCTCGAGTTTAACCGTAACAGTTCTTCCCATCCTGTTCCCCCTTTAGTTCCGCGGCTTTGTCGCCGTGTCCTTGCTCTACTCGCACCTCGCCCATCTCACTTTGGCCAGCCACTCACAGCTTGGATCTCTTCGCTTTGTCACTCTCACTCTTTCGCTCAGTGCTTGCCGACCCATCACTCTCCTCGCTCTTGCTTTCTCTCACCAATTTCCGTCTACCTCGCATCTTCAGTATCCCGTCTTCCTGCAAAGCTCCACGACTAACTCCTCCGGACCCCTCTGGCCCCCGTCACCTAGCTGACGTACTCTTGCATGTTCCGATACTTCTGCCTGCTTCTGTTGTTGCTGTCTCTGCTCCTGCATTCTTCTTACAACTTTGTGCATGATTTTGTGGAGCGACAGGTGATCTCCGTCATCTGCGTCAGCACGGACATGCAGCGGGCTAACTTCTTGACCAAGGCACTTACGCGCGGAAAGTTCATGATGGCCATTCGTTCTCTCGGGCTACGCCCCTTGCCTGGAGGTGGCTGAGAGTGGGGTGTATGAGCATGGACTGTTGAGTATCTTGTTGTGCACCTTTGTCAGCACTGCACGTGTATGGACATGCGTACCATCGGGTCATGGGGGAGTGTTGTGATGTGAGTTGTTACCGTCAGTTTGTACAGCTTATTGTGACCACTCGGCCGTGTCCATGCTCGTGCAGATCCCTGATGCGGGCCCAACTGGCGCTGGAGCACCGACGGGTGGTGGCTCCATCCACCAGCAGCTGCTAGACGGCTGCCACGACGTCCGGGGTGTTTGCTGGAGTGCTCTGCAGTATTTCTGCAGACGCTAGAGTTTTCTCGGTGGACTCGCTCTCGAGCCTGATTTACATGTTTTGTATTGTCTGTCCACCAATCGATGTCCGACTTGTGCGTGTGACCAGTCGTAGCGTCCGGCTTGAGATTCTGCATCCCTAGGTTCAGACGGTGTTGCGTTTGGATGCGTGTGCGCAGAGTTACGGCCAAAATAGTGGTTTTGAGCCGGTTTTGGGAGAATCTGACATTGCCCCGTGCGTCACCCGCTGTGTGCAGCGGCAGGTATTTATGTTGTGTGCTTGTAAGTTGTCATTTCTCTGTGCATTACTAAGCTATTGGAGCTTATGAGACTTTGCGCGTCACTCTAGTCTGATCATTGTTGTTTCTTGCACCTGCTTCCTTGCTAGTGCGCCAGCTGCCTGGACAGTGTCGCCACGTCAGCAGAAGCAAGGTTAGGAAGCTTCCTAGCAAGTTCTTAGGAGGGGTCTCCCATTGCTGTTCATTCTTGATCCTCATTCAGTTCTTTCCAGTTCTCAGCTGCTTTCTGGCGCAAACATTGGCGCGCGCATCTCTGAGTAACAAACCCAGAGCACTCAGACGTAAATTCTGAAGCAACAGACTGAGGGGGCAGCCGATAATGTGGTTAAATTGAGATCGAGACGAGAAACCTCGGTCTCGATGTCGGTCTCGATCGAGATGAGAAAGTGCGTAGAAGCTTCCTAGCAACGCAGCCGCTGACCGGGCATCAGTGCCTGATCAGACGGTGACGACATTCACAGGTCGTACACACAACGGCAAGGGTTTGGCTAGGAGACACAAGGCACAATGTCAGAATGCTTTAATATAGCATATGCAAAGAGAAATGACAAATGACAGGTCCAAGGCAAAAATACCTGCCGCGGCGCACGGCGGGTGTCGCGCTCGGCAGTCCAAGAGCTGTCCTAAAACCTGCCCAAAACCACTGTTTTGGCCGTAACTCTGCGCACACATGTCAGAATGCTACGCCGTCTGAACCTAGACGTGCAGAATCAAAAGACGGGCGCTACGACTGGTCACATGCATGCATCCATCGACTGACAGTGAGCATACAATGCAAAACATGCAAATAGGCCTCATGGCCAGTCCGCCGAAAGACGCCTGGAAGACGTAGAAGACACAGCAAAGAGTCCCGGTGGCATCTGGGGCTCTGGAACAGTGGTCGGTCAGCTCCAAGTGGGTAGTCCGACGCATGTCGTCCCGCCGGTGTCACCAGGGCCGCCTGCCTCAGGGATCTGCACGAGTATGGACACGGCCGAGTGGTCACAATAAACTGTACAGGAACTGCACAAAGCACAACACTCCCCCATGACCTGATGGTACGCATGTCCATACGCGTGCAGCACTGGTACAACCACATAGTGGGTGACACAGACAGATGAGACGCAGACGCACATCCCACACTCAACCACTGTCACGCACGGGGCGAAGCCCAACAGAACGAATGGCCACCAGGAACTTTCCGCAAGCAAGTGCCTTCGTCAAGAAATCAGCACGCTGCAAGTCAGTGCCAACTCACATGATGGAGATCACGCGTCNAAGACACAGCAAAGAGTCCCGGTGGCATCTGGGGCTCTGGAACAGTGGTCGGTCAGCTCCAAGCGGGTAGTCCGCCGCCTGTCGTCGCGCCGGTGTCACCAGGGCCGCCTGCCTCAGGGATCTGCACGAGTATGGACACGGCCGAGTGGTCACAATAAACTGTACAGGAACTGCACAAAGCACAACACTCCCCCATGACCTGATGGTACGCATGTCCATACGCGTGCAGCACTGGTACAACCACATAGTGGGTGACACAGACAGATGAGACGCAGACGCACATCCCACACTCAACCACTGTCACGCACGGGGCGAAGCCCAACAGAACGAATGGCCACCAGGAACTTTCCGCAAGCAAGTGCCTTCGTCAAGAAATCAGCACGCTGCAAGTCAGTGCCAACCCACATGATGGAGATCACGCGTCGCTCCACCAGATCACGAACGAAGTGATGCTCAACCCCAATGTGCTTTGTGCGAGCATGAAAAACACCAGAGTTCTCCACAATGGCGAGAGCACTCTGGTTTTCTCAACATTGCACAGTGGTGGGTACTGACTGCCCAAGCTCAAGAAACAAGCGCTGCAGCCAAACTGCCTCAGCAGCCCCTGCACCCAAAGCCACATACTCTGCCTCCAACGAGCTACGTGCAATGCAGCCCTGCTTCGCGCTTCGCCAAGACACAGCGGTACCACCGAGCAGAAACACGTAGCTAGTGTGACTGCGCCCATCAGGGCCCCAAGCCCAGTCGCTGTCAGTGTAGCCGTCAAGGACCACCAAACACTGCCAACGAAAGCAGAGTCCGAGATACGGTATGGAGACCACGTACCGTACCACTCGCACAGCCGCGTGAAGAGCTCTCGCACGTGGAGCCTGCAAAAACTAAGCGAGGAGGTTGACGGCGAACGCGACATCGGGACGCTTCGTAGTGGCCAGGTACATCAGAGATTCGATAAGACGGAGGTACAAGGTCACGTCCACTGTCTCCCCCAACTGTGTAGGGTCAACCACCTTCAGGGCATCCTGCCCATCAGGTGTGAGGGGTGTGGAAGCGGTGGGCACTGCACCAAGGAGATCGCTAAAGCGCTCCCCCACGACTCGTGCGTATCGGGCCTGATGCAGCAATAGTGTCCGATGTCTGTGATCTCGCACGATCTCCATACCAAGAAACACCGATGCAGGACCGAGGTCCTTCATCCTGTAGGCAGTCTGCAGGACAGCCTTAGCCTCCTTAACGGCCTCCAGGGATGGAGACGCAATCAGAAGGTCATCAACATAGACCAGGGTGGCAGTGAATCGCTCGGGTGTCGGTAGGATGAAGAGCGAGGGGTCTGCCTCGCTCTGTACGTATCCTGCGCAAGTCAAGGTGCCAGTGATCTCCCGGTTCCAACACCGTGGAGACTACTTGAGGCCGTACAAGGACTTGCGCAAGCACCAGACCTTGTCACCGTCCTCAAAGCCTGGTGGCTGAGCCACGTAGATCTCCTCATCTAGAGAGCCATGAAGGAACGCGTTGTTCACATCCATCTGATGTAGTTCCCAGTCATGTTGAGCCACTACACCGAACAGAGCTCGAGCTGAGGTCATGCTGCCGACAGGGGCAAAGGTGTCAGTGTAATCAACTCCCTCAATCTGAGAGAACCCCTTGACGACCAAGCGGGCCTTGTAGCGTTCCAGTGAGCCATCCGGCTTCACTTTCTTGCGAAAGACCCACTTGACCTGGATCGCCTTCCTCCCAGGGGGAAGGTTGACCAGCTCATAGACTCTGTGCTCTCGGATAGCGCGAAGCTCATCCTTGTAAGCAGCTCGCCAGGCATCAGCATCCTGCGATGAGAAAGCCTCCCTCAATGTGCCCGGGTCAGGCGCCATAGAGGGGGAACTCTGCATGGCAAGTTCACACGCCTCAGTGTCAAGCCTGATGGCCACGAGATGAGCTGCTGCGTCAGAGGCGATATGGAACTCGCGAGTGACCAGGTCGTGCCCTATGGGGCACGCTGGGTGTACCTCTGAAAGCTCAGTGCGGACACTCAGGCCTAAGGCCTTTGTGCGTGGATCATCGCTCGCGATGCTACGAGAGGAACGCCTGGGTCCGGGACCCGACGATCGCTGAGCTCCGGAATCCAGTGGTCGGCGACCACCGGGCTCGCGGGAGTAACCGGAGGTCAAGGGGCGCACCTCAGGCTCAGTAACAGGTACAACCACAGGGACAGGTACGACCACAGCTGGTGAGGGATGAGACGAGGCAGCCGGAGATGCCGTACGAGGAGATGCGTGTGTGGGGGACACAGAGTTGGGGGTGACTGCGGGCAAGGCTGGCCAGGACACTGAAACAGGAGTGTGAGCCGACGTAGGGACAGGAGTGGGCTGGACTGGCTCAGACGCAGGAGCAGGGGTGCCAGTAGACACAGGTGGTGATGCAGGAGGAGGCGTGAGAGCAGCAGTACCTGTGGGGTGTGAAACAGGCTAAACAGGCAGGATCTCTCGACCAATGGCAATGATAGCCAGATCATCAAGTGCTAGAGACCGAGAGGGAACTCGAGCGGACACATCAACCTGACGAGGAATGGTCGCTGGCGGAGAAGGCTCCCCCATCCGCCGAGGACCCTCACAGGAAGGGACATGAGCTGCAGAGAGGGCTGTGATCAAAGTCAGATCACGATATGTGAGTGACTCAAAAAACAGCGCGTCACGGGACTCAATGACACGACGGCGAGTGGGTCCCAAAACCGCTAGGCCTTCGACCGCAAGGAGATGCCGATGAAGGCACACAAGCGACCCCGAGGAGAGACCTTGGACCCCTGTTGGTCCTCGGTGTACCACACGAAGGCCAGGGAACCCTAGACGCGAGCGAGACGGAGATCAACACGATGGCCAAACAAGAGCTCGTACGGTGTAACATGATCCGGAAGCAGACCATGCGGGAGGCGGTTCCAGACCCAAGTCATGTAGGCGAAGCCCTCAAAGGCGAAGGACTCCGGGAGACCGCACTCAGACCGCATGGCGCGGACCGCATCCTCCATGGTGCAGTTCCAGCGCTCAGATACACCGTTCTGCTATGGGGTAGCAAGAGCGGAGACCTGGTGAAAAATGCCGTGCTCAGCAAAGAAGGAGTCCATCTCACCGAGGAACTCGGCACCACGATCCGAGCGAAAGGTATGTAGCGTGTGGCGAGACTGACGCTCAGCCATCATGAGCCAGAGCTGAACCGCAAGGGCGGCGTCGCTCTTCTCACGCAGACTGTAGACCCACCGCATCCTGGTGAAGTCATCAGTCAGCGTCAGAACAAACCGGCCCCTCTCGGACAGGGACTCGACCGGGAGAGGACCAAGCAGGTCCGAGTGGACCAACTCGAGAGGCCTCAGCACTCGGGAACGCAAATCAAGATAAGTGCACCGGTGCATCTTTTTCTGAGCGCAGAAAAGACAGTCGGTCTTGAGTGGCTTCTCGAAAGAAGTCGCATCAAGGCCAAGAGCGGGCTCTGTCCGAATGAGCTTCAACACAGTGTCGGAGCCCACGTGACACAGACGTTGGTGAAGCAACCGCTGGTGTTCCGGGGATAGAACACCAGTGACAAAAATGTGACCAGAGGAGGAGGGAGAGCAAGGGGAGGAGGGCCGAGCAATGCGGTACAAATCATCTACGACTGAAGCACGCAGGACAATGCTACAGGTGTCAAGAGCAGTTACAATCGCTGAATCTGCGGTATGCTCAACGGAGAGACCCATCAGATTGCAGGCACGCACAAACAGCAGATTAAGCTCAAGATCAGGCACAAACACCACGTCAGAGAGATACAGGGGGCCAGACGGACCATCAAAGCATACAACCCCAACACCGTGGACCGGTAAGGACTGACTAGAGCCTCTACGAACAAAACGGACAGTCGTGACAGGACCAAGTACCACAAAGTGACTACGACGACACGTCATGTGGTGGGTGGCACCGGAATCGATGATCCAAGTGCCACCGGAGTCACGGCTAGTGGACGTCACTGTACAACGAGCAATGGAACACTCGGCATCAGAGGGACGCTGAGCCGTCAGTGGGAAGGAACGACGTACATCACGAAGGTGAGACTCATGAATCCAGTCAGTGCAGTTAGGCCCAACATCATCACATGCGGACTGTGCTCCCCCACACGTGTCATCACGAGTCACGAGGACAGACAAACAAGCAGTCTNGTAAGGACTGACCAGAGCCTGTACGAACAGAATGGACAGTCGTAACAGGACCAAGTACCACAAAGTCACTACGACGACACGTCATGTGGTGGGTGGCACCGGAATCGATGATCCAAGTGCCACCGGAGTCACGGCTAGTGGACGTCACTGTACAACGAGCAATGGAACACTCGGCATCAGAGGGACGCTGAGCCGTCAGTGGGAAGGAACGACGTACATCACGAAGGTGAGACTCATGAATCCAGTCAGTGCAGTTAGGCCCAACATCATCACATGCGGACTGTGCTCCCCCACACGTGTCATCACGAGTCACGAGGACAGACAAACAAGCAGTCTGTGACCCACTCAACGATGACAACACACTCGCACCTCCCTGAAAGCAAAGTGCCTGAACATGATGAAGCTCGACGATGGTGTGGTCATGTGGGTGTGGATCACTGCTGCTCGCTGGTGAGGACGCAGGAACAGCTACAAACGTGGTCGCCGCGCGTCCAGAGGAGTGTGCGCACAACGTGCCGGATGCCGTGCGAGCAGCATGGGCAGCCTGAAGTCCACGAGTGATGCGCTCCCACTCAAGCGGCTGCAGGCACTCGGTGTAGCGATGGGCACCTCCACAGTTGTAGCAGTGCACGGAACGGCCACTGCTACCACTGGATGACAGCTGCTGCTGACCTGATCCGCGCTTCCTATTCTTCTTCTTCCCCTGGGCAGCTGCTGCAACGCCCTGCGTCTGCGTGGGTGTAGATAGGGTCAAAGAGGAGGAGGAAGATGAGGCCGTGATGGAGGTGGATGAGGGTGACTGTAGGAGGGAAGATGGTGGTGATGCGAGGACTGCTGCAGCGAGGGAAGTCTCCTGATGTGCTACTGCTGCCTCGCGGGCCGATGTCACCTGGAGGAAAAGCTGATGCGCCCAAGGGAGCAGCTGTAGAGTGGCTGAGAAAGGCTCGAGAGCAGCGTCGCTGTACCGTGTGAAGATGTCGGTGTACTCCAGGCGAACTCCGAGCATGATCGTCCGAAGTGCCCACAGCTGTGTGCCCCCTGAGGTCCCCAGACGCGTGTAAATACGCATGGCGCGTCGCCAGTAATCCGCCGCAGGCTCCGCTGGTCCCTGACGGAGCGAGTGGAAAGCACGAATGTGTGACGCACGCGTGGCGTGCGTCTCTGCGGCCAGTAGGGACAACGCCAGATCCCAGCCTCCACGAGGATCAGCTCCGGTGCCTGTGCCAGCCTCGCCAAGGAAGGGGCGGAAGTCGACGACAGTCTCGCGTGGCATGGCATAGAGAAGTCCTCGCATGGCCCGGGCTGCTGTCAGCACCTGTGCTGGATCTGTAGACTGGTATGGGCTGTGGTAGTAAGGCCACACTCCCTCGGAAGTGGCCCACACCTGAAACAGGATCTCCCAGCAGTCAAATCCATCCTCGCTGATGTACCGTGGAGGTGGTGCCTCAAAGTCCTTTGGCTGCCGCTCCGTGGGGAGAGCAACCGCAGGCTGAGGAGGGCGAGAGACGGG
>SZWC01004935.1:78980-92130 GCA_023375785.1 Penium margaritaceum
AGAGTGGCTGAGAAAGGCTCGAGAGCAGCGTCGCTGTACCGTGTGAAGATGTCGGTGTACTCCAGGCGAACTCCGAGCATGATCGTCCGAAGTGCCCACAGCTGTGTGCCCCCTGAGGTCCCTAGACGCGTGTAAATACGCATGGCGCGTCGCCAGTAATCCGCCGCAGGCTCCGCTGGTCCCTGACGGAGCGAGTGGAAAGCACGAATGTCTGACGCACACGTGGCGTGCGTCTCTGCGGCTAGTAGGAACAACGCCAGATCCCAGCCTCCACGAGGATCAGCTCCGGTGCCTGTGCCAGCCTCGCCAAGGAAGGGGCGGAAGTCGACGACAGTCTCGCGTGGCATGGCATAGAGAAGTCCTCGCATGGCCCGGGTTGCTGTCAGCACCTGTGTTGGATCTGTAGACTGATATGGGCTGTGGTAGTAAGGCCACACTCCCTCGGAAGTGGCCCACACCTAAAACAGGATCTCCCAACAGTCAAATCCATCCTCGCTGATGTACCTTGTAGGTGGTGCCTCAAAGTCCTTTGGCTGCCGCTCCGTGGGGAGAGCAACCGCAGGCTGAGGAGGGCGAGAGACGGGGAAAACTCCTGGAAGGGGATGATCACCGGGGAATTCAGGTGACGATTCTATCGGGGACACGGGTGGAGGTCGGGTACCCGTCTGCAGCTGACGGAGGCGCTCCTGTAGAAGACGAATCTCCCGCTCCTGGGAGTCATCCTCGAAGTCTGGCATGAATGGCTCGTCATCAAGGAGGTCCGCAGGTGGTGGAGAAACCACACCAGGAGGTGAAGCAGGCGGAGCACCTGTCACGAGCACCTGGGCCGAGTGCTAGGTGGAGGCCGCAACGCCGGCAGCTCCCTCAGAAATCCGTGAAGGAGCCGTGGACTAAGCACGCAGAAGCTCAGTCAACGTACGGATCGCGTCAGTCTGCTCTCGCTACAGACGACGCATCTCCTCCTGCTGGCTACGCAGGTCAGCAATGACCTACGAGCGAGGGCTCAATACCCCTGAAGAAGAGGAGGAGGGATCACCTAGTCCCTTGTCCTTGTCGTCGGGCGAACTCATGTCGCCGTTCACTATAGGACGACAGGTGAAGTTTGTTGGATTTCAAAACCGTCCGCGTTTCTCGAGGAGTTGAAACACTGGCAACTTTTGACTTTCCAGGTGAAAATTTGGCTAAGTGTAATGCTGACGTCAACAAGTGGTTGCTGACGTCAGCACGACCTGATGACATCAGCAATCAATAATACCGACGTCAGCTCGTCCCCTCCCCCTTTTTTTCCCTTGTCACGGCTCTGCACGCGTGTGGAGCCGCTTCACAGTGGTGCACGGCAGCTCCGCGGAAGTTGCACAACAGCTTCCGCCCAGCTGTTGCCGCAACTGTGCTGTCAGCTGCAGCAGCACCTGCGTAGCTGTGTGTGCAGCGGTGGCAGCAGCGGCTGCGCTGCTGCTACTGCTGTTGCGCGCTGCAGCTGCTGCTTTGTACTGCAGCTGCTGCTGCGCGCTGCAGCTGCTGCTGGCTGCCGCTGTCGTGAGCTGCTGGTACTGCCACTGCTGCGCTGCTACTGCTGCTACTGCCGCTGTTGCTCTGCTATGGCCGCCGCGACTGCCGCTGCTGCTGCTGTGCTGCTGCCGCCGCTGCCGCTGCTGCGCTGCTGTTGCCGACGCTGCTGCAGCCGCCGCTGCTGCCACGCTGCTGCTGCGGCCGCTGCTGTTGCGCTGCTGCTGCCGCCGCCTTTGCTGCTGTTGCTCTACTGCTGTGACTGTGGGAGGGCAGCTGCACGCAGTGCAGCCGCCACGCACCTCTGCGTGGCGGTACATGCCGCTGCTGCTGCCTCTGCAGCTGCGATCTCACGTGGTGGGTGGAGTGCGTTGACGGCGACCGGCCGTCTACAACAGATCCCAGGAACTCTGCTGCAGCGGTGACTCTCACAGCTGCTGCTCTGCTGCGTCTCTGCTGCGCAGCTCAGTGAGAACTGTCTCACTGCTCTGATACCATGAGAAAGTGCGTAGAAGCTTCCTAGCAATGCTGCCGCTGACCGGGCGTCAGTGCCTGATCAGATGGTGACGACATTCACAGGTCGTACACACAACGGCAAGGGTTTGGCTAGGAGACACAAGGCACAGTGTCAGAATGCTTCAATATAGCATATGCAGAGAGAAATGACAAATGACAGGTCCAAGGCATAAATACCTGCCGCGGCGCACGGCGGGTGTCGCACGCGGCAGTCCAAGAGCTGTCCTAAAACCGGCCCAAAACCACTGTTTTGGCCGTAACTCTGCGCACACATGTCAGAATGCTACGCCGTCTGAACCTAGACGTGCAGAATCAAAAGACGGANGTGCGTAGAAGCTTCCTAGCAATGCTGCCGCTGACCGGGCGTCAGTGCCTGATCAGATGGTGACGACATTCACAGGTCGTACACACAACGGCAAGGGTTTGGCTAGGAGACACAAGGCACAGTGTCAGAATGCTTCAATATAGCATATGCAGAGAGAAATGACAAATGACAGGTCCAAGGCATAAATACCTGCCGCGGCGCACGGCGGGTGTCGCACGCGGCAGTCCAAGAGCTGTCCTAAAACCGGCCCAAAACCGCTGTTTTGGCCGTAACTCTGCGCACACATGTCAGAATGCTACGCCGTCTGAACCTAGACGTGCAGAATCAAAAGACGGATGCTACGACTGGTCACATGCATGCATGCATCGACTGACAGTGAGCATACAATGCAAAACATGCAAATAGGCCTCATGGCCAGTCCGCCGAAAGACGCCTGGAAGACGTAGAAGACACAGCAAAGAGTCCCGGTGGCATGTGGGGCCTTGGAACAGTGGTCGGTCAGCTCCAAGCGGGTAGTCTGCCGCCTGTTGTCGCGCCGGTGTCACCAGGGCCGCCTGCCTGAGGGATCTGCACGAGTATGGACACGGCCGAGTGGTCACAGTAAACTGTACAAGAACTGCACAAAGCACAACACGAGACATTCTAGATCTCGTACCGAGGTGCACGTGGAGGGGCCTCGATCTCATACTGATCTCGACATCAATGTGCGAGGTCTCGAATTTGCACGATTGAGGGCGCGTTCCAGCATGTGTTTTTCAGTATCGTGACAGTAAAACATTGCATGGAAGGTCGCGTAAAAAGCACACTACTATACAGCAAGATCAACGGACATATTTCTCGAGTTCGAACGTTCCAGTTAGGGCTGCAATATAACAGTATTGAGTATTGCGGTACTCGAGAACCGCGGTACCACAGTACCACGGTACAAATACCGCGGTATCATAGTTTTGTGGCAGCTCATTACCGATACCGGTACCGGCACCGCGTTACCGACAGTATTGGTAAGGTACCGCGGTATTATACGTGGTACACGGTATACCAATGCATAAAACACACATTGTACCACCGTACTGTGTACCACGGAATTGAATGCCCTAATATTTTTCTAACACCAAAAATGTATTCTGAGCGAAAAAATTGAGATGAGTAATAGATGTCATGAACTTGGAACTCAAGCTCATATACTCAAAAAGAGAGGATACACCTTTACATGATATTCACTTGAAACATGGAGATGTTAAGGGGGAGTAGAAGTTAGGGGAAAAGAAATGAGGGAAGGGGAGGAGGGTTGTAGCGGGAGGGCCGGTTCGGCCCTCCCTCCTCGCTGATGCGAGGGGTGGTTGCGCACCACCCCTCGCGTCAGCGAGGGCTGGCCGGCAGCCAGCAGTTCGCTGGCCGTCGGCCAGCTCGCTGCCGGCCGGCTGGACGGCCGGCGGCTGGCCAAGCGACCGGCCGGCCACCGGCCGGCCAGCCGCCAGCCGCCAATCGCGGCCTTAGCCGGATCGGCGGCTGAGAGGCCACGAGGGCCTCGAGGGCGAGGCCTCGTGGCCTCGTGCCCTCGTCCCCCCTCGCCCTCCTTGCAAAACGAGCAAGAGAGGACGAGAGATAGGGGGAGCGAGGGTGAGGACAAAATGCCTGGCGCGAAATCGCCAACGTGCCTCGCACGCGACGATTTCGCGCCAGAATGACAAAACAAAACTCGAAGTTCGTTTATGACGAACTTCAACATAAAACAAATGGAATAACTCGTGCGAACACACGAGTTCGAGGTAAAAACCCCCGGTTTGGGTCCCAAAACCAGGGGTTTGGTTAAAAACGGAAATGGGCCTCCGGAGACTCGAAATATTCGAGTCTCCCTGCTCTGGGTCATTGATGACGATTGCCCCTTTGTCTTGCGAAGGGGGTAAGCCCCTGACGCGGACTGAGAACGCCATTCTGCGAACTCCGACGACGACTTCAGAGCAGGAGCTGGAGATCCGGCCCGTTACAGTGGTTCTCAGAGCGAGACGACCCTCGCGACCAAGGGTTCGACGGAACCGGCGGCTACGACATAGATAAAACGCCGCCGGCAGCTGCAAGCAGCAGCAAAAATGCCAGAAGGGACTACGGCGTCTACACTTCACGGATTGAAGCGCTGTAAAGGGCGTTAGATAGCTTGAAAAAAGCTCTACTTCGTGGAGACTCTTACTTCTAGCCTCTCTTCACTCCCAGGGGGCTAGGAAGATTTTTGTGGGGCGGGTTGGGGATTTCCCACCCTCTAAAGCCACAAAATCCTCCTCATTTTGAAGGCTCCTTCAAAATCCCTTCATCCAAAAATTGGGACAGCGCCCCTCCCCAAGCTTAGGGACTCTCATGGCCTGAGAGAACCCTGAAAAGAAGGTGGGAGACACCTTGGGGATTTTTGGCGGCTCCCCCAACGCCGCCGGCTCAAGGAGGACGCCGCCAAGGGGCGCAAGACGCGCAAAGAAGACTCAAGAGGAGGCCAAGGAAGACAAGAAGACAAGAAGACAAGAAGAAGACAAGAAGCTAGAAGAAGGATTGGAGGAATTGCTAGAAATTGTGTAATCCCTCTCCTTTTGTTTGGCGCAGCTTTGTGAGCGGTACTCACACTTCTTGTCAATTCCTTGTATTGTAGTTTTATGTTTTCCTCGGTACTAGTGCTTGCCAATCGCCGTGAGTCACGGGTTAGGAAGTCTAGTTCCAAAATCCACGACCTTGTGCCGACGTGGCGGCCTAGAAAAATAGAAATATGAATTGAAATTGCCTCACCGATCGTGAGAGCAATGTCTTAGGAGGCGATTCCTCCTCGTTGTGGGGTGATCCTCACAACAACCTTCACGTGCTAGTTGCACGAGCGACAGGATGGAAAGTGCCGTGCCGTCTAAGACCAACAAGGGCAAGGTGGTGACGGCGTCACCACGAGCTCTCGGCGGACTCCAAGTTTTGCGAGCCGCCGCCACGAGCACGGTTGCCAACCCAAAGGCAACCGTACCGCCAAGGGCAACCCTACCACCTAAGGCAACCGACGCCAACCTCGGCGACACCGAGAAGCATGCGGAGGCCGCAAAGGTGCTCGACGAGCACGTCGACACGCACATGGGCGACCTCCATGCGACGGACGACGCGATGGAGGAGGATCTTCCGGAGGAGGACCCCGACGACGAGCACGATGTCGACGATGGCGAAGGCGACGAGGATCGCGACCATCGCCATCGTCGTGCGATGAACTCGAGCCGATTGCTCGAGAAGGGCAAGACACTCGCCGCATCGCCTGAAGCTGCCGACGGCAGCGAGACTGCCAAAAGCAGCAAGGGCGTTGAAAGCAGCCACACGGGAAGTTCCCGCGAGAACAAGCCGGACGACGTTGCCGCGAAGGCAATTCGCAATGACCGTCGTAGGCTCGCGGAGTTTGCTGCCGAGGCCACAGGCCGACTCAAGATCACCACCGGTGGTGGAGATACGGCACCACTCGGAGGAATGGGGGCGGACCCTCCTTCCTACGATGCGGCCGCAATGGGGCAAGGCAGCGCCCACTCGAGCGTCGTTGCCGACGACAGTCTCCTCCGAAAGGTGGGACTCCTTGGAGGCGTGTACGCGAACCGTACCCTCTTGTAGTGGGTAAGGGTGCACGGACAACACGAGGCCCTGGAGGCTATCGCTGATGCTCTAACGACATCAGAGCTCAAGTTCGCGTTCGCCAACCTGCTGGCCCACGTCGGGCAGAGCATCACGGACCTTGACCGTGATCGTCAGCTGCAGCGCCTGGCCGCCCATGAGGCAAGCCGCCGATGCAACGACCTCGACAAGGCGTTGCAGAGCGTGACCCAGGTGCGGATGCAGCACCAAGTGCAGCGTGCCACAGCTGCGGAGGCCACTGCCGGCGGCAGCGACGACTTGCCTACCTCGACGGCTTCGGGGTCGGTCATGAACACGTCCTTCCTCCACAGTGTGGAGATCTTCCGGAAGGGCGTGAAGCTGACCGACTGGCTGAACCGCATGGAGCACGTCCTACGTGTCCACAAGGCTCCACTCAGTCAATGAGGCGACTTTGCCACGACGCGGCTTGAAGACAAACTCTTCAAGTAGGTGGTCAAGGAGTGGACTGCGCAGCAGCCGCACCTCGAGTGGCAGCCCATGCCGTGGGAGGCTTTCTGCGCGATCATGCGCAAGAAGTGCACCCAACGTGAGGAGGCGCAACGCGCCTTCCACAAGATCAAGGACTTCAGGCAGCTGGGCAGCTCGCTCGAATCCTACTTGAGCGAGTTCACCGCACTCGTGGAGGAAGCCGAAAGCTTCACCGAGAGCAATGGGACTCAGACGTTCAAGTACCCAGAGTGCATGCTGCTGGAGTACTTGCGTGATGGTCTCGCCAGCGAGAAGCTAAAGGACAAGACCACCACGACAGCCACTGGCCAAGCTTGGACAAGCTGGAGGACGTTGCGCGACTACATGAGCGAAGTGTATTCGGCGAACCCGAAACACTACTCTGATGCACGGCCGAACGCGCGTGCACATCAGGGGCGTGACATGTGCGTGGACGCTGCAGGGGCTGGTGGGTCAGCGTGACAGCGGGGCGGGGCCAAGGCCAAGCAGCCTACAAACCCTCCGGCCAAGAAGGCTGGTGGATACAAGGGTCCCAACAACAAGCGCAGCCGTGAGAATGACGAGCTGCAGGCGGCGCGTGAGCGTCGCAACGCAGCCTTCCGCGAAGGGCTCTGCCACAACTGCATACAGCCGGGCCACTTTAGGGCTCAGTGCCCTGAGGCTGCAGGTGGTGGACAAGAGGCCGCGGCGCTAGCTACAGCAGCAGCACCTCGTGGGGATGGTGCAGCAGGAGGCCGCGGACAAGGCCGTGGACAGGGTCACGGTCGCGTCAATGGGCCCGGCCGTGGTAACGGACAGGGCCGTGGGACGGGTTCTCCCCACCCCTGAGTGGCATCAGTGGGGACCACTCAAGGGTAAAAGTGCATCACGAGTGTGAGTTCATGTTTTCAGACGAGGATTTTAAACAATTTGAGTTTTTGACGAGTTCAAATTTCTCTGTTGTTTTCTCCCCTCTCATTGAACCTCATTTTGCACTTGCTGATCGACATTGCCCACTAAATCTTGCATCACCAGACGAGATGCATGACCGAACCTGCTTAGTGGTGGCGACACCAACCAGTGTGCAAGAGTTGTGCAACACGGTGATTGAAACAAACGCCCTCAAAGCGATGAGTTCAATCACATTTGCAGTACCTTTAGTCGACGATTTTGATCCAATGAAATTTAAAGACTGGAAGGTGCTGGCCGAATTCACACGTGCCCACAAGATGTGGACTCGAGTGGGTGAATCATGGGAGTTGCGACGCCCGTCGTACAGATTCCGTGTTTATCACAAACTCGGCTTACCGTCGTCNTGCTGATCGACATTGCCCACTAAATCTTGCATCACCAGACGAGATGCATGACCGAACCTGCTTAGTGGTGGCGACACCAACCACTGTGCAAGAGTTGTGTAACACGGTGATTGAAACAAACGCCCTCAAAGCGATGAGTTCAATCACATTTGCAGTACCTTTAGTCGACGATTTTGATCCAATGAAATTTAAAGACTGGAAGGTGCTGGCCGAATTCACACGTGCCCACAAGATGTGGACTCGAGTGGGTGAATCATGGGAGTTGCGACGCCCGTCGTACAGATTCCGTGTTTATCACAAACTCGGCTTACCGTCGTCAAGTCTGTTCACTCGGAAGAGTGGAGGCAACATGACGATGCAGTTCAAAGGACACCTAGCTGGTGCTCCCGTGAACGTACTGGCTGACACTGGAGAGGACGACTCTTTTGTTAGCCTTGGCTTTACCCGACAGGTTGGCCTGAAGTACGAGCCATCGAATGGCGCAGTTGTTGTCGGTGACAACCGTACGGTACCCGTGATCTGTACTTGTAAAGCGAAAATTTGTATTCAAGGGTAAACACAGAGTGTCACGTTGAAGGTACTCAACCTTCTTGACCCGTTCGACGTGGTGCTAGGCGATCCCAGGCTTTGTGACAACAAGGCTCTAATGTGCTTTGGATCAAAGCGTTTGATCCTCCGGAAAGGACAACGCCGCTTTACGTTGATTCCGAGAACGGAATTATCACCGACCCGACTCAAAGTCCATGCCAGCTTGTCTGCAATGCAGGTCAAGAGACGTATTCGACAAGGTTGTCGATACTTCTTGGCTCAGCTACAGAAAGTGGAGGACAACGTGACGGAAGACACGCCACAAGAGATCAGATCTCTATTGGCGGAGTTCTCGGATNACACGATTCCGCTGCAACCGGAGGCGACTCCTCCGTTCAGACCCATGTATCACCTTAGTCCAGCAGAAAGGCGAGAGGCCGAACGCCAAATCAAAGAGTACCTTGCAAAAGGATGGATCGAGCCAAGTAGCTCGTCGTACGGTGCGCCGATCCTTTTTGTGAACAAAAAGGACGGTGGTTTACGCATGTGCGTGGATTACCGGGCGTTGAACAAGCTGACGGTGAAAAATCCATTCCCCTTACCGCGGATTGAGGACCTTTTTGACCAACTCCAAGGCACAAAAGTATTTTCGTCCTTGGATTTGTCTCAAGGGTACCATCAAATCCGCATCACGGAAGATGATGTACCCAAAACCGCGTTCCGAATGCACATGGGACACTATCAGTTCCGAGTGTTATGCTTCGGGCTTACAAATGCCCCGGCAACCTTCCAAGGAGAAATGAACCGAACGTTCGCCAAGCAACTCGGACAGTTTGTCTTGGTTTACCTGGATGATATCCTAGTTTTCTCCAAATCAATGGAAGAGCACATAGAACATCTGTGCGAAGTTCTCGCAATCCTTCGGGAACAGAAGTTCTATGCGAAAGTGAGCAAGTGCAAGTTTTCACAAGATGAGCTCGAATACCTTGGACACATCGTCGGCAAGGACGGCATCCGCGTCGACCCACGAAAGGTCCAAGCCGTTGTGGACTTGCCACGCCCCGAAAATGTTGGGCAGATTCGGTCTTTCCTCGGCCTTGCAAACTACTTTCGACGGTTTATGCAAGGGTATTCGACCCTGGTAGCACCGCTAACCAGGCTCACGCGAAAAGACGTGCGTTGGGAATGGACATCTGATTGCGAGAACGCATTTCTCAAAGTCAAAGAGCTTCTCTCCACGNCGAACGCCAAATCAAAGAGTACCTTGCAAAAGGATGGATCGAGCCAAGTAGCTCGCCGTACGGTGCGCCGATCCTTTTTGTGAACAAAAAGGATGGTGGTTTACGCATGTGCGTAGATTACCGGGCGTTGAACAAGCTGACGGTGAAAAATCGATTCCCCTTACCGCGGATTGAGGACCTTTTTGACCAACTCCAAGGCGCAAAAGTATTTTCGTCCTTGGATTTGTCTCAAGGGTACCATCAAATCCGCATCACGGAAGATGATGTGCCCAAAACCGCGTTTCGAACGCACATGGGACACTATCAGTTCCGAGTGTTATGCTTCGGGCTTACAAATGCCCCGGCAACCTTCCAAGGAGAAATGAACCGAACGTTCGCCAAGCAACTCGGACAGTTTGTCTTGGTTTACCTGGATGACATCCTGGTTTTCTCCAAATCAATGGAAGAGCACATAGAACATCTGCGCGAAGTTCTCGCGATCCTTCGGGAACAGAAGTTCTATGCGAAAGTGAGCAAGTGCAAGTTTGCACAAGATGAGCTCGAATACCTTGGACACATCGTCGGCAAGGACGGTATCCGCGTCGAACCACGAAAAGTCCAAGCCGTTGTGGACTGGCCACGCCCCGAAAATGTTGGGCAGATTCGGTATTTCCTCGGCCTTGCAAACTACTTTTGACGGTTTATGCAAGGGTATTCGACCCTGGTAGCACCGCTAACCAGGCTCACGCGAAAAGACGTGCGTTGGGAATGGACATCTGATTGCGAGAACGCATTTCTCAAAGTCAAAGAGCTTCTCTCCACGTCGCCCGTCCTAGCTCTTCCGGATCCATCGCAATCGTGGGAGGTTCGATGTGATGCGTCGGTAGTTGGACTTAGAGCCGTCCTCATGCAGAACGGTCACCCAATTGCGTATGAGAGCCGGAAGCTCATACCCGCGGAAACACGGTACACGACTGGGGATCAAGATCTCCTTGCGGTAGTACACACTTTCAAGATGTGGCGTTGCTACCTTGAGGGTGCTGAAGGGGGTGTGACGGTCGTGACCGACCATAATCCATTGGTGTTTTCCAAATGCAACTGAACCTGTCAAGACGACAGGCGCGTTGGAGCGAATACCTGAGTCGATTCTCGTTCACATGGGAATATCGGCCAGGACGAATCAATGTGGCCGATCCACTAAGCCGACAGCCTGTGGAAGTTAAAGCAACCACCGAGGTCAGTGGGTGTTTCATGGCCATTGCAACAGCAACCGTACAACCACCAGATCCCCCTGCACCTCTGCGTCAACCACCACAAGAGATTGTCCTTTACAACGGTTTTGTAAACAGGATCCGGATGGGATACTGTGTGGATTCTTGGTTTCAAGACTCTCGAAATCTGGACAAGTACGGCTTGGTGGAGGCCGCAGGAATCTTCTGGCACGGGGAACAAGTTGTGCCAGACTCGGGAGACCTTCGAGCAAAAGTTATCTCCCAGTTCCACGACCCGCCGGTCCCAGGTCACGTGGGACCCCGAAAGACCGGACAGGCACTCTCGGACCACTATTGGTGGCCACGATGGAGTGTCGATGTTCGTAAGTATTGCATGACATGCGACCCATGTCTTCGGAATAAGGCTAGTAACAAGAAGCCTGCTGGACTCCTCCAGCAGCTTCCCATTCCTGGGACTCCATGGGAGTGCGTCAGCATGGACTTCATTACTGGTCTTCCGGACACGGCCCGTGGCCATGATGCAATACTAGTGGTTGTGGATCTTTTGACGAAGATGACACACTTCATTCCTACAACCACTGACGTGAACGCAGAGGAGACCGCTCGTCTCTTCTTTGAGGGTGTCGTAAAGTACCACGGCTTGCCGTTGCGCATNTTCCACGACCCGCCGGTCGCAGGTCACGTGGGACCCCGAAAGACCGGACAGGCACTCTCGGACCACTATTGGTGGCCACGATGGAGTGTCGATGTTCGTAAGTATTGCATGACATGCGACCCATGTCTTCGGAATAAGGCTAGTAACAAGAAGCCTGCTGGACTCCTCCAGCAGCTTCCCATTCCTGGGACTCCATGGGAGTGCGTCAGCATGGACTTCATTATTGGTCTTCCGGACACGGCCCGTGGTCATGATGCAATACTAGTGGTTGTGGATCTTTGGACGAAGATGACACACTTCATTCCCACAACCACTGACGTGAACGCAGAGGAGACCGCTCGTCTCTTCTTTGAGGGTGTCGTAAAGTACCACGGCTTGCCGTTGCGCATTATCTCCGATCGAGATCGAAAACTTGCTGGTAAGTTCTGGCAAAAGATGCACGAGTACTTCGGCAGCGAGTCGCAAATGTCGACAGCGTTTCATCCTCAAACGGATGGACAAACAAAGGGCATGAATCGCACTCTGGAGCAGATGCTCCGCATGTACGTGGACCCTGCCATGCATGATTGGGACGAATTCCTAGCACCGGTAGAGTTTGCGGTGAACAACTCGGTGAACGGGTCCACACAGCTCACACCGTTCGTGTTGAACAGTGGTCGGCATCCAGTGGTACCCCCTTCATTGGTGAAGAGTGGGAGTACAGGAGGGCAGGTCCCTTCTGCTCAAGCCTTTGCCGAGCGCATCGACTCCTTGTTACAGGAGGCGAAGGGTCACCTTCAAGCAGCTCGGCAGCGACAAAAGGCATATGCCGACAAAGGTCGCCGGGAGGTGTCGGTTGACATCGGTGACAAAGTGCTGCTTAGCACTAAAAACCTTCGGTTGAAGTCGCCAGGGGCAAGAAAACTTCTANTCCCGCCGAGTATGAAGATACATGACGTGTTTCATGTGAGCCTACTGGCTCCATACACGGCAGAAGGAACCGTTCAGCCACCGCCAGCAGTCCTGGCTGCCGACGGCCAATACGAGGTCCTTCGCCTACTCCAGCACCGAGAGCGTACTCTTCGGCCGCGCGTTGTCAGGGAGTACCTCGTCCATTGGGCCGGTTGTGGACCTGAACATAATTCATGGGAGCCCGAATCTCGGTTGCCCACAGGGGTGGTCAACGAGTACTGGAGTGAGCTTGCAGCTCGCACAGATCGACGCGTAGCAGGAGCTACCACCTGAACGCGGGAAAAGTGAACAACATTCCCACAGGGCAGCATTCATGGACAGCAACCATAGGAGGTTGGGGACGCCCAACATGGTTGTCGCGCGGACGCTCCAGCCTAAAGGGGGGAGGCCGCTAGCTGTTTTGACCTACGAGCTGCAACTTAGGTCTACGTACCATGCACGTGTTCATGTTTAGCTGGTGATTGAAATAATTGATTTTCTTTCACAATGTTGATGACTCACTGACTGACAATCCTACTTGTTGTTCATGAAAGGGGACGGTTCATAACAAGTGGGGAGGAATGTAGCGGGAGGGCCGGTTCGGCCCTCCCTCCTCGCTGATGCAAGTGGTGGTTGCGCACCACCCCTCGCGTCAGGGAGGGCTGGCCGGCGGCCAGCAGTTCGCTGGCCGTCGGCCAGCTCGCTGCCGGCCGGCTGGACGGCCGGCGGCCGGCCAAGCGACCGGCCGGCCACCAGCCGGCCACCGGCCGGCCAGCCGCCGGCCGCCGATCGCGGCCTCAGCCGGATCGGCGGCTGAGAGGCCACGAGGGCCTCGAGGG
>SZWC01004935.1:100980-114798 GCA_023375785.1 Penium margaritaceum
TCGGCAAATTCACATTGGACAGATAAGCCGGTTCAACACACGAGAACAGGAACGCAGAAGCTCGCGGAAAGGAAGGGGGCAGGGGGGGCTGCTCTGTTAAGCGCACAGCAGCCAATGTGAAACAAAAACCTTGGGATGTTTGGAAAGTCTAGAACAACCTACTTAGCGCAGAGAAAATGGAGCAGCAGAGCAATCTGCTCTGCAAGCAACCAGTGTGGCCAGTCAGCCTTGTGTCATCGATCATGCGCTTCAAATGCAAAGGCGGTGCATTCAAGAGCTGGCGCAAACCGTGACACATTCAATGATGTCAAAGAAGAAGTCCTGCACCAGAGAGAGAAAGTGGAAAGCAAGGTTGCTGCAAACACAGGATGCGAGCGTAAAAATACTCGTCCTCCCACCAGCAGAGGAGACACAACAGAGGAACCTGCATCTGAGGAACACACGAGTCTTCGTTCACAACCATTGACGCCCAGGGCGTCATTGGCGGTGTTACGCCCCCAATGCTACTTCCTCGAGTCCGCTCCTTACATCCAAGTGATCTAAAAGGTCCAACTGATCCAAGAACTCCAACAGATCGAAAACCTCCAATAGATCTAAAACCCCTCCCACCGATGTCAAACCTCCAACCAATGTGACTGCTCCAACTGGTCTGAAAGCTCTAACTCCTCACCACCAACCTGCACCGGCCTTCGGAAGTGGGTGATGCACGAGCCGTCCTGCGTCGATGCTGCCACCTCGGCCATGGATGCTGTGGTAGAGGAAAGCCCACACACGAAATCCAAAGATTGAGCGATGCAACTGAGAATGACGATGAGATGATGTTCCGGTTCAGCTGCACGCGTGCCGTGAATGACGAGTAGACGGTTGGCTGCAGCTCCCGTCGTCAGATCACCCAACAGTGAGGGCTGATGCTTCTCCGACGATTTTCTTCATTGTCACGGTTGCCGTTCGCTGCAGCCTCCGCCAGCTCCCCCAAACTCCCCCCGTTCGGACTCCCTTCACGACCACCGGAGAGCGGCAGTACCTGAGCGGCGTCAAAGAGGAAGTCTAAACTGCTGGAGGGTGAAGCTGCCGCTGCAGCAGCTGCTGCTTGAGTGATGTCTGTGGCCCAAGCCCCACGGGTCTCGCTACGTCGACCAGAAGTTGCGTGCAGCTCTTGCCCTCCCGGCGAAGATCTCGCGTGTGGCGGGAGTGCTTGGCGGAGATAGCTGCGACGACCCCAATAGCCAAGGTTGGATGAGAGCTAAGCCGAAGGTCGTGCACCTCGCCGAAATCCGTCGACACGACTGAGCACAGGGATTGCCAATGACATGGAGGACAACCACCCCGGTCGTCCTCGATGGCCCGGCTGGCCTCGGGCGGGTGCGCAAGGGCGTCCTCGAAGGTGCGAGAATCTCCATTTTCCCGTTACCCGTATGTCCCCAATCGCGGGGGACGGAGAGGGTGGGGGGAAGGGAGGGAGGGGGGGAGGGGGGGAGGGGGGAGGGACGAGGGGACTCGAGGCAAGGGGGCGGTGGGGAGAGGCACGGTTCCGGCAGGATGAAGGTTTGCTTGCGGGGGCACCCGACCACNTGACATGGAGGACAACCACCCCGGTCGTCCTCGATGGCCCGGCTGGCCTCGGGCGGGTGCGCAAGGGCGTCCTCGAAGGTGCGAGAATCTCCATTTTCCCGTTACCCGTATGTCCCCAATCGCGGGGGACGGAGAGGGTGGGGGGAAGGGAGGGAGGGGGGGAGGGGGGGAGGGGGGAGGGACGAGGGGACTCGAGGCAAGGGGGCGGTGGGGAGAGGCACGGTTCCGGCAGGATGAAGGTTTGCTTGCGGGGGCACCCGACCACCCCGTGTCCGCCTGACCCGCCGGCAGGAGGACCGCCAGCCGGCAACTTTATCCCTTACGGCTGGCTGTTGAACCGCCGGTCAACCGCAGCACAGACGACCGGCCTCGACAGCGATGTTTGCTTTCCGCAAAAACATTGCGCATAACAAGTGTCGATCACGCTGATCATTATATTTTCGGGGGAGTGACCATATATCTACAGAATTCTCAATATCTATCGCCACATCCACGTTTCCCACGTGAACAAAGCAATATCAAATTTGGGACTTTTGGGGTTACGTAGTATCCTATGAATCCTATGAATTCGGTTTGGTAGCCAAGAATCTACGCTGAAGTCAGAAAATCAGCTGCACAAGGACTTCCGCATGGGCAATTCTGTGTACGATCAGCGTTCCTGTTTACCGTCAGCTCATCCCATATTTTCTAGGTATTTTCCGGGCGATCATCTCTCTATTTTTCGTGCAAAAGCGACTCCCTATCCGAGAAAAATGTGCGAATCGGACAAACTTCGCGTAGAAAACCAGGGCTTTTTGCCAAATACATACCGGACATCGCAAGCAAGCACTTAAAACGACCGATGACTTCTCCTCGGACAGGAGGGGAAGTTCCAGCAAAATTCACTTCCAAGGCAGAGCACATGTTTGAACCCGGCCTCAATGCATTACTACGTAACCACGATGCAAGCCTGTGTGCAGCCAATGCTACTAGTTTCCTCATTATTAAACCTCTATCCAGCTATACGCAAAAAAAAATGCTATATCCAATTTTTTGTGCCAGACAACGCGAAGATGGTGAATAGGTAGAAGTTGCGAGGCTAAAGACAAGTTAGATTTTAGGACACTTGAGCACTTTATAATTAGCACTATAGTGTACTTTGATGTAAATGTTTGAAATGATAAAACATAAATAAACAAGTTTTGAGTTACAAATGAGACATAATCGGGATCGATGGGTCGATCGTCGAGCGATGTGTGCGAGGTTGCGTCGTGAGTGGTCGGATTCAAGAAGGTCCGTCGAGAAATTGGGGGGCTTAGAGAATCAACGATGAACATGTGAGATGCATCTTTAAAAACACAGATTCGTCTCGTTGCGTGGAGAAGTTGGCCGAAAGGTCGTGATACTTTTGTCGCAGATTCACTGGAACGGTCACAGTTGTCACAAGGTTCGGGAAGGTTCAGTGGGGGCGAGGTCAGTTGGCTGGTTTGCCCTCAATCATTGGAGTGAATATCGCAGCTTCGCGACGTGATGGGCTTTCTGTGTAACAACATAACTGCCCACTTGGAAAGGTTAGGGGCGCGTGCACCTCAAGTACGTAGCACTTCCCCCCCTTTTTAGCAGCGACGTCCCGACGCGCGTACAAATGTGGCCCGGTGACAGCGGTAATAATCGTCGATTTAGTGATCGACGTCTTGGAGGTTTTCGTAGGGTTCCCAACTGTTATGCGTGCCGTCATAGCCGTGAATCCACCATCTCTATCGCTTGTGATGGTTCTTGGTACGGCGTGTCACCCCACGACATTGATTGGAAACAACCGCGCTATTCCCTCAGCGGTGACGATGGTTGTCGTTGGGATGAAGTGGGACATTTTGGAAAACCTTTCGACTACCACGAAGATAGCGGCATATGTCTTGGGCGTGACAGGTCATCCAATGACGAAGTCCATGGAGACGTCGGCCCACACTCATGTCGGAATAGGGAGCGGTTGCAGAAGTCCGGGTGGTCGTATGCGACAGGGTTCTTTTGTGTGACATGTATCGCAGGATTTGCAGAAGTTGGCCACATCGGATTGCATCTTGTCCCACCAATATGCTTTCGCCAGCTTCTTTAGCGTCTTGTCCTCTCCGAAGTGCCCACCTGGTCCTGTGTCGTTCCACTTTTGTAGCAACATGCGATGAAGTTCGTTGTTCACGCGAACGACTACCTTTCGGAGAAAATTCTAAGAAGCTTCCTAGCACGCTTGCCACTGACTGGGCGTCAGCGCTCATTTAGCTCGCGGCGTCAACACAGGTCGGACGCGAAACGGCAAGGGTTTAGCTAGACGACATGACTAAGTGTCAAATGTGCTTCCATTAATAAACACATACAGAGAGAGATAACAAATGACAAGTCCGCAGCATAAATACTTGCCGCGGCGCACGACAGGTGTCGCACGCGGCAGTGCAAGGTCTGTCATAAAACCGACCCAAAAGCACTATTTTGGCCGTAACTCTGCGCACACAAATTAGAACGCTACGCCGTCTGCATAATCTCAAGCCAGACGCTACGAGTGGTCACACGCATAAGTTCGGCACCGATCGGTGGATAGAAAATGCAAAACGTGCAAATCGGGCTCAAGAGCCAGTCCACTGAGAAAACTCTAGCATCTAGAGAACGCTCGAAAAACCGCAGAGCACCCGGGCAAACACCCAAGGCGTCGTGGCAGCTCTCCGGCAACTGCTGGTGGATGGAGCCACCACTCGTCGATGCTCCGGTGCCAGCTGCGTCCGCATCAAGGATAGGGTGGAGAATAATTGTAGGAGGTCCGAGACAGCATCCACGACGCTGGGGCAGTCGTCGGTCAGCTCCGAGTGGGTGGTCCACCACCTGCCGATGCGCCGGTGTCTCTGGGGTCTGCATCGGGGACCATGCCGTCGCGCTCTCCTGTACCGCTGCTCTCCTTGACTTCGCTCGTGACGGGTGGAAGCCACACACACCAACACTCCCCCTGGCTGACACAACTGTCAAAATAACGATGTTTGTGCGAAGACAAGAGATGATGGCTCAGGCAACCAATCATAGCGAGCACTCATCAAGCATACCACAACACAGGGTCTCCTCGTTACAATGGTGCATCTTACCAAATGCCCGGGTTTCGACCATGCACGAAGTCAATCACACACCTACTTATCAAACATGATGCAAGAGGGACAGAGAGACAAAGTCTCCTCGTGACCCCGAAGAATGTCTAGGGTGTCCGGGTCTCGACCACATCATGCATGGATCATGTATAACACATGTAGGCAATGGGTCTCCACGTCATCCCGGTAGAACTCAACAGGTGTGCGGGTCTCAACGAGCATAACCTTGCATGGATCATACATACACATGGAGGCAATGGGTCTCCACATCACACTGGTGAAACTCACCTGGTGCGCGGTTCTCGACCAGCATAAACTCGACCATAGCATCGTGCCACACCCCAAGTAACCTTGCTGTCATCAAAAGGGTGTCAGGCCAAAGTCCACACACCAACACTCCTCCTGGGCTGCAGAGGCTGACAGTACGAGCAAAGTTGATGGCTGCTCCCAACACAATTCGTGAGGAGGGAGCACGGCTCCCCCATGGCCACATACCCCTGCATAGTTATAGCAAGGGTGACGACGATGTTGGTGGGATGTGCTCGCACAGAGCCTCACCCCGGAGCGGCGTCGTCGCTCTCGTCGTCGTCGCTGTCATCTTCGTCGCTGTCGTAGTCGTCACTATTGTCGTCATCGGCTGATGTGACTGGTACAGCGCTAAGGGCCTCCTCCAAAACAATCGACTGCTATATGGCCTCCAATTGCTGAGCTGCATATCGCCTCGCGGCCTCCGCAGCGTCGAGGCGCGTGTGGAGCTCGACAAGCTCTGACGCGGTAGCCGACCGGCTGGCTGCATTTGCGGCATGTAGATGGTCAGTCGCTAAACGAACCTGACGGTGGACCTCGACAGTGTTCACGTCGGCACGAGCCAGAGCCTCCGAGAGCCTCGCAGTTTCACCCCGGAGGAAGGAGTGGAGCTGCGCCTGCTCGTCGCACAAGTCGACGTCCTCTACGTCAGTTGTCGACTCAAGTGCCGCCGGGCCACGAGGTGCTGGTAGAGCGGGAGAGCAAGACAATGAGTCACCACGTAAGCCGTCTGGGGCTGTAAGAACGAGTGTTGCGAAGGCACCTACTGCTCGTGACACACCTGTCGCTCGGCCGTCAGCTGCTGGCCGGACGTTGACATGTGTAGGTACAATTGCATCCGCGGCAACGTCGTGGTCTTCGAAGGTGCGGTCAGTGCCGTGGTGCTCCTCGTGACCCCTGGTGCGCAGCCCATCATCCACCTGCTGCTGGAGGTCGGCCTGTTCCAGACGTGCATCCTGTAGAGACCACTCGGCTGCCTTGAGACGCTTGTGTACATCGTCCACACACTCCTCGACAGCACGTCATGCTCGAACATCCACGGTGTAACAACGGCTCCTGGCCTCCCAGAGCTCGACCATGAGACTCTGCACGTGCGCCTCCGCTCGAGCCACCACTGCCTCCTGCTCATCAACCGCGGAGCGTAGGCGCTCGGGTACAGGAACTGTAGCTCGAACGAGAGTAGCTGTGTCCTCAGTTGTAACCGCCGTGGTGTCAGCGACACCGGTCAGGACAGCGAGGTGTCGGAGGTCCGGAGCTTGCTCTGCATCCTCCATGTCGCACACGCGGACGTATGCTCTCACCGAGAGGCCATCTCGTGCTCATGCCGCGGCTACTGGAAGAAAGGTAGCACACTAGGCCTCTACGTCTGCCTCCAACGCTGTGTCTGACCACTCCACAATAGTTGACTGATCCTCATAGAGGAAGTGTGCCTCATCGTGGTGATCCATCAAATGCTCCTGCTGCCCAGCACTCTCTTTCTGAATCACCTGGGCGTGTGTAAGGGACCGAGTACCAGCATCTCTATCACCTGCTCTTGTTGCTGCTCCTGCCACCATGGCAGTTGTTTACACACCAGCTAACGTGGGAGCGCGCATACCGTCAGGCGCAGCTCCTGCATCGGCTGTCGTCATGTCATCCGCCAGGGCATCAACAAACACCATCTCCATCCTCGACTGATACTCAGCCTTGGACCAATCGTCCTCTATGAAGAGTCTCCATCAGGGCAAACGTCTTCCCCCGCCAAACTCACCGTTAGCTGAGTCTGTTGTGTAGCATCATCCGCCTCAATCATCCTACGCTGTAGAGTAGTTGCCTCAGCAATACCGAGCTCTGCCGCTGTCTTCAGCGGACAAACCATCCCCCTCAAGACTGACACGTCGGCAGGATCTGTGGGGACTTGGCAGACCAACCCGTGGACAGGAGAGAAGGGGGTCTCATCACCTGAGACTCTTCCAACAGCCGCGTCTAATAATACTACCTGTACGCGCCGTGCAAGACGAGCAGCTCGCCGCCACACACGACAAGTGCAAGAATGTGCGGTACAGCGTGGGCCTGGGGGTCCGTCCGTCGGTATGATGCCGACAGCCTCCAAGGTGGAGCAGAGGGTGACGGATGTAGATGAGTGATACGGTATACTAGCATCGTCGGAGGAAGGGATGCAGGATCGGGAGGAAGATGAGGATGAAGTGGGAGGCGACACCTACGGTGGGGTGGCAGCTCGCTCGGAAGTCATGTGGTCAAGGAGTTGCTGGACCATGCGCTTGAGGTCCCGGACCTCCATGTGTAGGGCAGCCATATCACCACGCAGAAGCGCTGTGGCATCACTCGATGACGTATCCATTGAAGGAGGAGGTGGAGAGGATCGTACCCAGGGGGAATGGCACCCAGGAGGGCGCTGTCGGCACTGGTGCCAGCCATGCTACCTATGTCGACAGTAATAGCACAAAAACTCTGAGGAAAAGTGGGACTCGTGCCACGGCCGCATCGACCACTCTGCCGGTGGGGGCTGCCACGGCTGAGGCTCAGGGGTAGACCATGACGATGGCAATGCCTACAGCCACACTGCATAGTTCATGTCGAGAGCTAAGCGTAGGTGATAATCTTACACACTCGACCCCGGTGGTGCAAAGCACCACGTAGACGGATACAAATGCAGCAACGTCTGGGTGCAATCTTGTAGAAACACACTACAGCTGAGGTTGTCGCCTTGACTGACGGGCTAGACGACACGACTCAGTGTCAAATGTGCTTCCATTAATAAATACATACACAGAGAGATAACAAACGACAAGTCCACAGCGACGTAGTTGACCGTTGGATTGGCTAATTGTAGGGTTGGCATCGAGGTCAGAGCGTTTCGCAAAGCGGTGAAAGCTTCTTGTTCACTGTCTCCCCACCGCCACTCATTTCTTTTAGTGAGGCCGTAGAGAGGCGGTGACACTTGGGCGTAGTCCCGTTCAAAATGCCGATAGTAGTTGAAGAAGCCGAGGAATACTTGAACGTCTGGGATGTTGGTTGGCGTCGGCCAATCAACGACTGCTACCACGTTTTTTGGATCCATGGTGATCCGTTCGCCATTGATGATGTGACCCAAAAACTCGATCGAACGGGGACTGAATTCACATTTCAAGAGTTCTCCAAAAGTACTCTCTCTTTGTAAAACTTCAAGAACTTCTCAAAGATGTCAATCGTGTTCCTCCGGGGTACAACTGTACACCAAAAGTTCGTCGAGGTACACCATGACGAAATCGTCGAGGTATGGGCACAAGTCAATTTTGCTGAAAACTTGAGCCCATTGGAGCTGGTCAAAAAGCTTTCCAGTTCAAGAAGAGGGAAGCGGTTCTTGATGGTAGCGTTGTTAAACGCTTGATAGTCCACGCACATCCACATCTCGCCAGTTTTGTTTTAACGCACACTACTGGTGTGGCGTATGGTGACGTGGATTGGCGGATGACCCCTGACCAAGCATCTTGTTGAGTTGTTTTTCAGCTCGGTTAGCTGGTGATCGCTCATCCGATAGGCCCCTTACATTGTAGGTCTTCTGCCCGGTTTCAATTCAATGCGATTTTTGATGTCTCGTTGAGAAGGTAAGGTTCACGGGAGTTTTTCGGGGAAGACGTTTACAAACTCCTGGATGAGTGGTGCGAACTCTTTGGATACCATTGTAAACTTTGTGGATTCCAATGAGGCTGCTGAGGCCGATGAGGATGATGAGTCTGTTGCTGCCACTTTAGCTTCCTCCATTGGCTCAAGATGTATGAGCCACACACAAGCTCCTTGTTTTATGTAGTTCTTGTCTACGTTGAGCGGTATCGGTTGCACTGGGTGTCGCTTCTCGGCTACCGCGGCTTCCTCTGGTGCTTCCACCTCTTGTGGTTCCATTTTTGGCTTCCGTCCCATGTGCGGAAGTTGTCGTTTGGCACCATCGATTTCCACGTAGATTCGCCGCTGTTCCAGTCGACTTGCAGATTGTCACGGTATAGGAAATCTCGTCCGAGGATGATTTAGTGATCACTCATTGGACATGACCTCTAGACCGTTCCATACCGTAGATTTCCTACTTGTAGTCATAATGGTTCTTGGAGTCTCCGTGTTTGCAATCTTCCGTTGACGGTTTTCCCTTCAAACACCCCTGGTTTGGTCTACAAACCCAGCATAGAAACCATTTTGTTGCTTACAAAACTGTTTGAAGCTCCTCCATCCAATAGTGCCGTTACCATTCAATGACTATTACATCCTCGAGTCTGAAACTTCAGAAGTATCGCCGGTTGGTCGTCCTTGCACCCTTCGTCAATCTTTGAAATCTCATGTACCCTCTATGGCAATGTAGGCCGTTGAGATGGGCAATCGTTTGGCGCGGATTGCTCCGTGTGGACAAGAGTTGCACCTTTTACTCCTACCTTTGCCATTTTCCGACTCATTTTTCTGCAACTTTCTCCCCTTTCTGGCCTGTCGCTTGCTTCGACAGCTGCAAGCGATGTGCTCAACTTCTCTAGAGTTGTAGGAGATGCGCGTATCTCTTTGGTCAACGAAGTCTACTTCCATCGGAGTCAAGGAGTAACCTGACTGGTATTTTTGTTTCCACATTAATTGTGGTTGGGAGGTCGCTAGCCGTAGGATTCTTGAATCCGAGCGTTGTAGTTGGGAGTGCCGATCCTTCATGCTGCTGTGATCATCCACAACGTCGTTCTAGATTCCAAGAATAACAATTGCTCTCAGGATGACTCGTTTGAGGCCATTGTTTTAGTGAAGAAAGAGCTCGTTGGGGGCGATGTTTGCTCCGGTGATGATCTGACAGACTCTATGCGTGTACTCTGCTCCGCTGGATTGCTGACGGAGACGGTGGAGCTTGTATCGTGCGTCAGATTTTTTGTTCAGTCATCCAAAGTGTGCGAGCATTGCACGCACGAATTCGTTCCAGTTGGTTTGTGACGTCAAGACGTCTCGCCACTGTGGGTTGATTTGCTCCAAGGGCAAAATGCCTTCAGTCGGGGATATGAGACGGGCGCCGTTGGCCGTTGACGATGCCTCGCGGGTCTCCTGCTGTCGGTGGATGGTCTTAAGATCATACCACCAACTTAGCGCCTTGCCACGCAAACGCACAACCGCAAGGTCAATTTTCTTTTCACCGCCGTTGACCTCAGCAGCGGTGAAGTACACCTCCAAACTGGTCAGCCACATCCAAACCGTCGTTCCTTTTGAATTTGCATGATCAAATGGTTCTGGTGGAGCCGGACGAATTCTGGGTTTGCTCAAGTTTTGGGAATTTCTCTCGATGAGCACCACTTCTTGTGCGCTTGTGCTGCGAAGAGCCTCCATCGCAATGTTGAGCTGTTGGAGCAGATGGCTATTGATTCCCTCGAGGACGGAGATCCGGTTCGCTAGTTCCTCGTTGACTGCGCTTGTTGTCCCGTGCCACCTGTCGTTCCCGCTGTCGTAGTTGAGGCCATCGGTAGGTGCGGCTGGTTTACCGCTGTTGGTTCTACGACTGGATTGGTCGTTGAAACCATGGGAGTTGATCCAGTTGCCGCATAGCCTGCCACCCAGCATTCATTTTCGTTGCAGGATTTGCGTGCATAGGCACGTTCTGCACCTCCATTGCCGAAGTCATTGCCAAAGACCCGCTGCTGGTCGTCCGCTGCGCTGGCTCACTCCACATCGTAGTTGCAAAGTCTGCGAAGTCTTGACATGCGAGATGCGCTGAGTGCTTGTTCAAGGTAGTCCTCTAGATGGGTAAGAAAGTCAGATGCCTCTCCAGCACTATTGCACTCTGATACTAAGTGTTATGCCGAATGGAGAGTAACTGGTGAACGGGTAGAAATTTTAAGGTAGAACACAATTTAGATTTTGGGATACTTGAGCAATGATGATTAGCGGTAAGTGTACTTTGATGACAACTTTCAAAATGAGCGAGCATGTATATACAAGTCTCGACCTATGAATGAGACATAGTCGGGGTTGTTGGGTCGATCGTCGAGCGACGCGTGCGAAGTTGTGTCGTGAACGATCAGATTCAAGAAGGTCCTTTGAGAAATCTGGGGGCTTCACGAATCGACGATGAAGATGCGAGACACATCTTTATAAATTCAGACTTGTCTTGGTGCGTCAAGAAGTCAACAGAAAGGTCTTGATAATTCTGTGGTAGATTCGAGAGGATGGTCGAAGTTGTCAAAAGGTTCGGGAAGGTTCAGTTGGGCGAGGGCAATTGGCCGGTTTTTCCTCGATCGTCAGAGTGAATATCGCTGTCTCGCAATGTGATGGGTTTTTTGTGTGATAACAGAAATGCCCACTCAGAAAGGTTAGGGACTTGTGTACGTCTGGTACATAACTCAAATGAACACGGATGTATCGATGCCGTATGCAATCCAGCGACAGCATGCTGACGTTGTCAAATATGAAAGGAAAATCACAAACCCCTTTACAGAGGGGTTTGTGACTCTCATCACAAATCTTTGCAAGGTTTTTTAGATTTTTGTTTCCAAAACACCCCATAAATTGAAAGGGAACCTGCTGGGTCCCACTATTGCGAGGTCCAGCAGGAGTCAGCGAAATAAACCCTTAAACCCCGAGCGTAATCTGTGGTAGGGTTTGAAAGTAGTTTTCATGGATAAAAATGGATTTTCTTCTCTGAAAAAGTTTTTGGAAAAAGCTACTTGCTCAATCTTGATTCTTGCAAGGGCGGGGGTGACACATCACCCCCCTCGCTTTGCTCATTCCGCGACTTACGTTGCCGTTCGGGCATGGCCCTCAAATTGGATATTGTGTTGTTTTTTTAACTCATTTGATACAACTGCTTTAGTTTCTAACTTCAGGATACATCGGGATTATGTTCTTGCTTGCGCAAATGCATCAGCTATCATGCCTTTACGTTTCTGGGTAACATAGTAAGCCTTTACATTCCTTTCATTTTCAAAAGATGTTACAAGAAAATCATGATTGGTAGATCGATCATTTTTCTGACCGGTCGACCAATGACAAAGCGAAGATTTTGGAGGATGTAACAATCGAAAAGGCAGACTGGAAATCCATTGGTTTCTTGAAAATAATGAACCGTGCATGACAGAATCTTCCAAACAATACTGGTTAGGAGAAATCAAACACCACGGTTTGGGTTCAATCCCCACTGTTAGAATTTTTGCTACACTAGTGTAATGGCTGTGTCTCTAGCTCCTACACTTAGGTCGTCATCACAGTTTGTGCAATGGCATCCATAGATTTCTCAAGGGGTTTCCCTCCGCGTCACTCGTGGGGGCAATTGTCATCAACGACCGATGCAAGAAGACTCGAATACTTCAAGTCTCAGGAGGCACATTTCTGTTTTTCCTCGTCCCTTGTTCTGGATCCGAAACGAGGGAGTATTACCTTGAACTCGTGATTTTGCACGAGTTTTGTGGTTTTGAAACTCGTAGTTCAACCTCAACAAACTCGAGTTTCATTTCTTACGCGTCGGTGCAAAATTGTCGCGTGCGATACACGATCGGCAATTTTGCACTGATGCTTTTTTTTTTTTTCTTGCATCACTCTCGCTTGCCCTATCCCTCATCCTTGCTTGCTCTCTCTTGCAAGGAGGGCAATCGAGGGCGAGAGCATGAGGCCATCAACCTTGCCCTCGAAGCCCTCGTGGCCTCTCAGCCGTCGATCGAGCCACCAGCTCAATCGGCAGCTAGTGGCTTGCCGGTGGGTGGCCGGCCGGTCATTTGGCCGGGCGCCGGCCACCCAGCCGGCCAGCCGCCAGCCGGCCGGCGACCAGCGCCTGGCTGGCCACCGGCCGGCCCCCGCATTAGCAAGCCATAATTGTGAACCATCCCCTCGCTAATGGAAGGTGGGAGGGCTGATGTGGTCCTACCGCTACATGCCTTTCCATTTGTTATAAACCGTCCAGGTTCATGACCACAATTGAGAGTGCTCGATAGTGAGTCGTCAACGTTGTGAATGAAAATCTATAACTTCAATCACCAGCAAAACATTAACACGTGCATGGCACTTGGACCTTAGCTGTAGCTTGTCGGTCAGTACGGCTAGCGGCCTCCCCCCTTAAGGCTAGAGTGTCCGCGCGACAACCATGTTGGGCGTCCCCAACCTCCTATGGTCGCAATTCATGAATGCCGTCCTACGGGAATGTTGTTCACTTTTTTCCGTGTTTTGGTGGTGCCCCCCGCCACATGTCGATCTGTGCGAGCTGCCAGCTTGCTCTAATTCTCATTGACTACCTTTGTGGGAAACTGCGATTTGGGCTCCCATGAGTCATGTTCAGGCCCACAACCGGCCCAATGAACAAGGTATTCCCTAGCAACCCACGACCAGAACATACGCTCTTGGTGCTGGAGCAGACAAAGAAACTTGTTTTGGTCGTCGGCAGCAAGGACTACCGGTAGTTTCTGAACGGTGTTCTTTGTCTTGCATAGAGCCAGCAGGCTCACATGGAACATGTCATGTGTATTCATACTCGGTGGAAGCAGCAATCGGTATGCCACTGGCCCGATGCGTGCAACAAAGGGAAAATACACAATCCAGTTTGGTAGAATTTTTTGTGCCACTGGCGACTTCAGCCGAAGAGTCTTAGTGCTAAGTGGTAGTGCATCACTGATGCCAAAGGAGACCTCACGGCGACTTTCACCGGCATATGCCTTTTGTCGTTGCTGAGCAGCTTGAAGGTGACCCTTTGCCTCCAATACTCCCAAGAAGTCTATGCGCTCGGTAAAGGCTTGGATAGAAGGATCTTGTCCTCCTGTACTCCCACTCTTCACCAATGAAGAGGGCACCACTGGATGCCGACCACTGTTCAACACGAACGGAGTCAACTGTATAGACTTGTTTATCGATTTATTCACCGCAAACT
>SZWC01004935.1:115107-140063 GCA_023375785.1 Penium margaritaceum
GTCAGCGTGTCCCCATTCATGGGGTCCGAGATCAACCAGTAGGCCTTCAAGGCCTCTCTCAAGTCATTTTCAGACCACACATAAGCCCAACCATGGCTGTCCCTCCAGAATTCCAGATGGATGACCTCCAAGTAGTCCTCCTGGAGGATGGAAGCATTGGCCTCGCCCATCCCAACATCAAGACAGTCTCTGAAATCACCTCCCGCAAGCGCATCCTCTCCCCTGACAGGGATAGCGAAGACACCGCTGTCAACCAACGCATGCCCCACCCCGCCGCTCCTAACCAGGCAGGTGCCGGGCCCTCCGGCAGTGCACAAGCACATGTTGTGCCACCCTCAGTTCACCCTTCCCTTGCTAACACTCATGGCCCCATAGCCCTCCCAACCAACCAGCCTCATTCAGCCATGCAGAGCTCCGCCCCTACCACGCAGCCCCCACGGGGAGGGATGCAATCTCTCCTCTCAGCCAACTCTGTGCCCAACCCGGCGGCGGCACAGACCCCCACTACAACCCCCCAAGAGCCCCCCCTCTCGAGCACACGCCCTGCGCCAGCACCCCAAGCCCTTCCGGATACGCTCCTCCGCCTGCACGAACGCGGACGGGGTGCCCTGAACCGCTCAGCCGCCGATGCAACAGCATTTGCTGAAGCTTTTGCAGTCAAAGACACTGCGGCAGGCCGCCTAATCTACCTACTCATCCCGGACGAGATGTCACATCTCCAAACAGCCGTGACCTCGCCCGCCACCCCACCCCTGTGACCATTGTCATACGCCACAAACCAGACACCTACACCACGGACAACATCATCTCCCTCTTCACAGAAATCATAATCTTGCCAGCCACCCATCCTTTTCTCAAGCAACTGCTACACCTTCACCATTTCAAAGACCCACTGACTGGGGCCCGCAATGGCACCCTGAAGGCAATCGCAATCCCACATGAGGACGATCATGACTGCCTCCGTGTGCCTGCGGCGATCCGCTACCCACCATCATCCAAACCCATCCTCGTGAACATGTCAACCTATGCGTGCGAGTTCTGTGGACAGAACCACCAGACTGGAACACACACCCTTTTTCTCAACGAACGATGCCGCCCGACCAACCTCAACGACCGCACCATCTTGCTACTCCCTTCATCACCCCCCTTTCCTGCACCTGCTGCTGCTTGAGCCCTTAGTGTAGCAGCTGCCTTGGGTGCGTTGGCTGCCTTTGCTGCCTTGGCTGTCTTAGCTACCATGGCAGCCTTTGCTGCCATGGCTGCTTTTGCAGCCAGGGCAGCCTTGGCTACCTTTGCAGCTCTGGCCACCTTGGCAGCCTTCCTTTCTCCAACTGCACTTGCTGCACATGCAGCCAAGGCTGCATCTAAACCTGCACCATCACCCAGCTCCTCCCCTCCAGCGCCTTCATCTCCTCCACCATCCCCATCCCCTCCAGCCCCCCTCTCCTCTTCAGTTGCATCCTCCTCTCCTGACCCACCTCCAGCCCCATCTCCATCTGCACCTCCTTCTCCTTTCCCATCTTCAGTCCTTTCCCCAGCCCTGTCTACAGCCCCTCCAGCCGCCCCTGCTCCCCCGGTAGCAGCTGCCCTGCTCTCGCCCTCCTCCAACAGCTTCTCCATGTCCTTTCGTGTGCGCACCGCCCTTGCGAATGATGGGGGATCTTCACCTGCTGCTTCCCGAGCAGTCATGTTCACCTGATCCTGCTGCGGCTCTCCATCATCCCCTTCTTCAACCTCTCCCCCCACATACACCTCTTCATCCTCCACCATCTCTTCCTCAGAGCTCTCATTGCCTGCTCCTTCCTCGTCCTCTTCCTCCACCCCCACATCTGCCACCAGCTCGCCATCGTCCTCGCTGTCCAACTCATTGGGCACCATGAAGTTGGTTGGCTTGCAACGCCGTGTGCTTGTCTTGTACTGATGTTGCAGCCGCATGTTGCAATGCACTAGCATCTCCAGCGTGCTGACATTGAGGCGGTTGAGGCGTGCCGTGTGAATCAGCTGGTGGTTTGAAAATGCATGCTCGCAGTCAAAGGAGGTGCAAGACTGTGACGGTAGCTTGATTTCAAACTCACAAAGCGTGGGAAGGTGCGCCAAGTGCAGTGAGGCCCACTTGTACGGCGCCATTGCTGACGTCACCACCTTCGCCACAGCAGCCCGCGCCTTGTCGCTCAGCTGCTTCGTCGTCAAGGGGATGACGTCGATGGTCACCCAGCCCAGCTGAAATGTCGTCAACTTGTTTTGTAGCTCATCCTTTTGTTCTCGGGTGTGAGTGCATCCACGGTGATGACCCATGCCTGCACCATCTCAATGTCACCACCATGGTCATTGCCAAAGTGGCGCTGGTGCACACGGAGCGCAGCCGCATACTGTGGGCATTCCATGTCCGCAGACCAGCACTCTTTGAGGCATTGCATGGTGTGCTTCACCGGTGCTTGTCCCACCTTTGCAGGCTTGTGGCCACGCGGCTGTGCTAGTGCATGCAGCTCGCCCATGCGATCAAGCAGCCCTTCCTAAATCTCTACTGCTGCCCCACCTGGCGAGTCCCCAAGGCGGAGCACCTTCAATAACGGTGCCATCGAGTCCCACAGCTGCCTCACCTGAACCCAAAACAAGCGGCGCCGTACCAACCCCCGTACTGCCTTCTTACACTGCTTGAACATGCCATCCCGCTGACTGCCCATAGCCGCCCAACTCTCATGGTTGACAAGCTTAAGAAAAAATGGACGCATGTCAAGGAGGCGCTGCAACATTGCATAAGAAGATGCAAAACGCGTGTCATGGCGTGCATGCAGCACCCGCCTGCCCGACTGCTGCTTCAACCATGTGCGCGGCATATCATTGTTGCGGAAAAATGTGAGGACTTTCTCAGCCCATGACAGAATTGCACCACCCCAGTCTGTCATACCAATGTCCTTCAGCACCAGATCATAGTTGTGCGCACAACACCTCTGCCACAGCAGCTTCGGGTACTTAGCTGCCAGGTCCTGGAATGCGCCCTTGATCAAAGCGGTGTTGTCGCACACAACCGACACCATGTGCTTCAAACCCACCACCTCCACTGCCTCCTCAACCATTGCGGCCATGTGGGAGGCATTGCCGACTTGTCCACTGGTGTCACGAGAAAACAGGTGGCATGCCCCCTTGGCATTCACCGCCATTGCATTGTAAATGGGCATCTGCTGCTGATCCGCCCATTCGTCCACAGCCACAATCACTCCATAGATTGGCCACCCCTGCTTCAAGGAGGCATCCTCTACCTCCAGCTTGGAGTCAAGCGTCGGCAGCAGATTACCGACCACTGTGCCCCGGCTTGGAAGCCAGAAGGATGAGTTGGTGTTGCGGCTTGTGCGCACCACGTCGTTCTAAAGCGGCTCTCGGGTGAAGCTGATGGGAAGTGCTCCATAGCACATAAGCTTGACGATGGATATTTGGTAGCTCTTGTTGGCAGCAGCCTCGCAATGAGGCTGCATCCTGGTCTGGACCATATCGGCCATCCTGTTAACGTCAACCAGTCTGATGGGCTGCTGGGCGGATAGGTGCTGATGCTACAACTGCTGCTCTATGGACGATACCTCGTGGAGCTGCAACGTCCTGCTGTTGACACATCTGTTTGTCCATAGAGCTGGCACCGTCAGACTCCATGCCTAGACCAGCACAGGCAGCAGCTTTGTCGTCTCCAGTAGCGAGCCATGCGCAGTGCAACGACTCCTCCCATTGCAGTTTTTCAAAGAGGTTGACCCACGAGACAAGCTTGTGGGAGGTACCCCATGAATCCCCAAGCCCGTTGTACAAACGGGGACATGCTGGCTTGAAGTCTGCAGATGGGCGAGGGGCCCCCTCGAGGCCTAGCACGTCTCTTGCATGTGGCGGTGGGAACGGACAAACAGTAATGGTGCCGTTGGGAATGCCGAAGTGACCTCGGATCCTATCGCAGGTTCCGCTCGATGTAACACCACATGAGCCGCAATAGAAGCCTGGCTTCTTTGCAAGAGTAGGAACGGGCCGGCGGTAGGGGAAGAGGGCAAGTGTGAGGGAGTCGCTACGGAGAGGACTGGTGGGAGGGGGTTGTAGTTCGCATCGGTGAGGCGGTAGGCTGATGAGGCAGACGTTGACGAAGGCAGGGACGAGGATCCCATGGTAGACGAGGACATCGGAGCGAACTGCCGGGGTGACATGGCTTATGTCTGCTGGTCTCCACAGGGAGACCTCTACGTGTGCCCAGCTGGGCACACGTTCAACTACCAAGAAGTGACAATGAGCAGAGAGCAGCGTTGTCACTCGTGGTAGTACGTGCTACTCGATGTTACAAGCGTCCATGAACCTCAGATGCTTGCGTGCAACCAAGGCTCATGGACCCATTGGACATTCCACACTGACGATGTGGGCTGTCTGACAATATTACGATGCATGAGCATTGAATGCTGAAGAAATCCATCCGACAGCAGATGATGGATGGACGTAGCCCCACAAGGTATTGCACGGACGATACCTCGTGGGGCTGCATCGATCCACATTGATGCCCCATCGATGTGGATGAGGGTTTCGAGGCCGTTGTGATGACTCGGGGTTCCAAGGCCGCTGTGATGAACCGGGGTCCCGGGGTGAATTAGTGTTGACCCAGGGTCTGGGAGTGACCCCATCAGATGTGGAATTCCACATCTCAGCGGCCTCAGAATGTAAATTCCAATGTGGAATATGCTAACAAAATTTATGTTTTCCCACAACCCGGGACCCCTGATCCACACCTCGGAACCCCGAGTCATTACAGCGGCCTCGGAACCCAGAACCTTGAGTCCACATCTTGTGGGAACATGTAAAATTGGCTAGCACATTCTAGCCCTTGAATTTGACTTGGTCAAAATCTTCGACCAAAGGTACCGAGAATGTGATTGAACACACCGTTTTGAGGGTGTTTGCTACAATCACTGCATCACACAACTCTTTCATAGTAGTTTGTATCGCCACCACTAAGGATGTTTGATCACGCATCTTGTCCGATGATGCAAGGTTTAGTGGGAAATGATGGTCAGCAAGTGTAGAATGAGGTTCAACAAGAGGGGAGAAAACAACAGAGAAGTTTGAACTCGTAGAAAATTCAAACTTCTTCACATCCTCATCTGAAAACATGATCCCACACTCGTGATCCACTTTTATCCCTAAGTGGTCCCAACCAACGTCACTCAGAGGTGGGAAAAACCCGTCCCACAGCCCTGTCCGTTACCACGGCTAGGTCAATTGCTACGACCACGACCCTATCCACGGCACTGTCTGCGACCTCCTGTTGCACCATCCCCAAGAGGTGCTGCTGCTCGGCTAAAGCCGCGGCCTCTTGTCCACCACCAATAGCCTTAGGGCACTGAGCCCTGACGTGGTTAGGATGCATGCAGTTGTGGTAGAGTCCGTTGTAGAAGGCTCTGTAGTGACCCTCACGCACCGCCTGCAGCTCGTCATTGTCGCGGCTGTGCTTGTGGTTTAGGGTATTATGCCCACTAGTCTTCTTGACTGGAGGGTTTGTAGGTTGCTTGCCCTTGGCCCTGCCCCACTGTCCGGCTACTCTCACAGCCCCGTAGCATCCATGCGGCCTTACTCTGCATCCATGTTTGGCCGTGCATGCAAGAAGTATTTTGGGTTCGCGGAATATGCTTCAATCATGTTGTCTTGCAATGCCCTCCAACTTGTCCAAGCCCGGCCGGTTGCCATTGTGGTGGTCTTCTACTTCAGCTATTTGCTGACAAGACCATTCCACAAGTACTCCAGTAGCATGCACTCCAGGTACTTGAAGGTCTAAGTCCCATCACCCTCGGTGAAGCTTTTGGCTTCCTCCACAAGTGCGGTAAACTCGCTCAAGTAGGCTTCGAGTGAGCTACCCAGCTGCTTGAAGTACTTGATCTTGTGGAAGGCACAATGTGCCTCCTCATGCTGGGTGTACTTCTTATGCATGATTGCACTGAAGGCATCTCACGACATGTTCTTCCACTCAAGGTGTGGTTGCTGCGCACCCCACTCAATGACCACATAATTGAAGAGCTTCGCGTCGTGACGAGTTCACCCCAGTGACTGAGTGGCACATTGTGGAAATGGAGGACGTGCCCCATATGATTCAGCCAGTCACTCAGCTTCACACCCATCCAGAAGATCTCCAAAATGTGGAGGAAGGACGTGTTCATGACTGGCCCCGAAGTCATTGAGGTAGGCAAACCATCGCTGCCACCGGCGGTGGCATTAGCAACTGCGGCCCACTAGGATTATTGTTGAATCCGCACCTGAGTCACGCTCTGTAATGCCTTGTCAAGGCCGTCGCATTGGCGACATGTCTCATGAGCAGCCAAGCACTACAGCTGGCGATCACGGTCGAGATCCATGATGCTCTACTTGATGTGGGCCTGCACGTTGGCAAACGCGAACTTCATTTCTGATGTCGTAAGAGCATCGGTGATAGCCTCCAGGGCCTCATGTTGTCCGTACACCTTCACCCTCTAAAGGAGGGTATGATTCGCGTAAACACCTCCTAGGAGTCTTACCTTCCGAAGGCGGCCGTTGTCAATGTCGAAAATCGAGTCGGCAGTGGTGTGCCCCATCGCAGGGACAACATAGGAAGGGGAGTCTGCCCCCACTCCTCCAAATGGTGCCACACCTCCACCGTTGGTGGTGATCTTGAGCCGGCCCTCTTCCTTGGCAGCCAACTCAACAAGCTTTTGGCAGTCGTTGCAAATTGTGTCCATTACAATGTTGGCAGGCTCATGCTCGTGAGAATGCGTGTGGCTGTGGCTGCTTTTGGCGCCTTTGCTACTATCCGCAGCCTTGCTGCTATCGGCAGAGTCAGGCAATCGGGCGAGTGTCTTGCCCTTCTCGAGCAACCTGCTTGAGTTAGCCATAAGACAATGTCAATGATTGCGATGTTCGTCACCTTCACCGTTATTGACGTCGTGCTCTTTGTCGGGATCCACGCTTGGATGGTCCTCCTCGAGCGCGTCCTCCGTCAAGTGGGGGTCACCCAAGTGCACGTCGACGTACTCGTCGACCACTTTTCTGGCTTACGTACGCTTCTCGACGTCACTGAGGTTGGCGCTAGATGCCTTCGATGGTACAGTTGCCCTTGGTTTGGCAACCGTGCTCACGGCGGCGGCTCCAAAGAATTGGAGTCAGCCAAGGGCAAGTGGTGTGGCCGTGACCACCTTGCCCTTGTTGGTCTTGGACGGTCCGGCCTTGCCATTCCGTTGCTCATGCGACTAGCACGCAAAGACCATAGTGAAGGTAACCCCACGACCTCAGGGAGGTGTTGCCTCCCAAAGTCTCTTTGCTCTCACGACTGGTAAGGTGATCATAAGTTTTATCTCTATTGTCCTAGGACACCACGGTCGGCACAAACGCGTGGTAGAAAAGTACTATTTTTCTATGCTACCATGTTGGCACAAACATGTGGATTCTAGGAAAAATCCTAAGCTGGGACTCACGGCACTAGGAGAAGTAAGGAAACCTGGAAAACAAATCAAGTACAAGATCAACAAGCAATACAAGTTTGAGCATCGCTAAAAAGGTGAGGAGGACGGGGCCAAATCAAGTTAAGAGTTTGTACCCCCACATGCTCCCTCTTCACTAACATTTTCCATTTTTGGCTTCTTGTCTTCTGGTATTCTTTGGCCTCTTCTTGTGTCTTCTTGACGTGCCTTGCGTCCCCTTGGAGGCACCCTCCTTGTGCTCTAAGGCAATGTCGCGGCCTCTAACAATTCTTAAAGTGGCGCCTTCCTCTTTTTTTTTTTCCCTCTCAAGCCGTGAAAGTCCCTGGTGTTGGGCAAGGGCACTGCCTCAAGAGTTGACCCTCTCCTCCTCAAATAGAGCTCCTCAAGAGCTTTTCAACGTAATCTACGACGCTTGAAATGATTAAGTTCTAAGCCCTTATCCCTCTCTGGTGTTTCTGCTACTGCTGTAGCAGCTCGCGGTGTTTTACATCCGGCATAGCCACTGGAACCATCGTACGGTAAGTCGTAAAGGTTGTTTGGCTCTTGCACTTAGGTTGTCATTGGAGTTTGCACAATGGCATCCAGAGCTTGTTGGAGGGGTTATTCCCTCTGCATTACTCTTGGGGGTAATCGTCATTTACGACCAATGTAGGGAGACTAAGTATTTCAAGTCTCCGGAGGCCCATTTCTGCTTTTACCTTGCCCCCACATTCTTGGTCCAAAATGAGGGAGTATTACCTCAAACTCACAAGTTCACACAAGTTTTGCGGTTTCAAAACTTGTAGTTTGATCTAAACAAACTCGAGTTGCGTTCTTGACGGGCCGGCGCGAAATCGTCGTGTGCGAGGCATGATCAGCGATTTTGCGCCGACACTTTTGCTTTTCCCTCACGTCACTGTCGCTTGCCCTTATCCCTTGTACTTGCTTGATCTTGTTGGCAAGGAGGGCAAGCAAGGGCAAGGGCATAAGGCCACGAGCCTCGCCCTCGAGGCCCTCGTGGTCTCTCAGTCGCCGATCGAGCCACCAGCTCCATCGTCAGCTGGTGGCTTGCCGATAGGTGGCCGGCCTGTCATCTGGCCGGCCGCCGACCACCCAGCCGGTCGGCCGCCAGCCCTCGCATTAGCGACTGGTGGTTGCAAACCATCCCCTCGCTAATGCGAGGTGGGAGGGCCAAAGTGGCCCTCCCGCTACAACTAGCCAAACAACTAATCCAGGCTGCTATTACAAAGGACATTGATATGTGTTAGTGTCATTCCATGCAAAACGATTTTGTTACAATCTAAAAATGTGTACATCACGAATTTGTACTTTTTTCTTATGATTTGTGCAAAATNTGGCCAACATTTCTAGGGAATGCCACTAGAAACCTCCAGAATTGGCCAACCTCGTGGAATTCCTTCCTTATGCATTTGAGAATGAGGAAAATCAAAAAGTCTAACCCAAGAGATAGAAATTTATATTCTTTTTCACGCTTTGCGTGTAACACCCCACTCCTTTTTTTTACCCCTGGTCATAACTGACTGAGGCGCGCTTGGAGGGTTTCCTGAGCACCAAAACCCGTCAGAAGTTGAACCCGAACCCCAAGAAATGAATATTACGGTGGAAAAGGATAAACATGGGCATGTTTCCACCAGAGTGTGAAGGAAAATGAGAGTTGTAACCATTAGTTGGGTTCCGTAATTAGGAAGTTGCACAAGCCGATGGGGCGAAAGAAATCGGACTGAAAAGAGCGAAGCTGTATTTTGACCTTTTTGTGGTGGTGAGATGTGAAAGATAGGATTCAAAAGAGCATGGAGGCCCATGCAAAACCACCATGAGCACTGGGTTTGAGGGGCAAACAGTGAAGGCCAAATCTGGCCAAGTCTGAAACGAATTAAGAGCAATGAGAGATTACAATGAGCCCTACCGAGAGCTTATGTACAAGGGACTAGCGGCTAGCCCACCAGGCCCCGTCATCCCCATCGTGCCAAAAGGCACGCACAGGGAATACACATGTCACAGCACATGAACGCACACAACGGAGGTCTCCCAAGGCACAAGAATAATCAACCGTGAGCCTGGGTCTCGACCGATGAGAAAGCATGTAGCATATCCCATACACACCCAAACTCTATGGTGACACACTCGATTCATCGGCTAGCCATGCTAGGCAAGTTTAGGCATCGCGAGACGTCGGGGCATTTCACGAGACATCCGGGTCTCAGCCACATGCAAGCTATACACGTCTGACAGAAGTCAACAAGGGCTCAACCAATGAGTGTTGGGTCTCCTACGGCACTGGTACAGAACATCAAATGCCCGGGTCTCAACCACCAAGGCTGAACAAGAAGTGTCTGAAACACACAGAATCAACGTCCATTCACCACAACACGCTTTCCGTGTCTCGAAAGATACACTTGTACCATCGGGTCTCCTCGTTGCACCGGTAAAGTCCACCGGGTGTGCGGGTCTCTGTTGGAATGATGCTCCTCACCATGACAGGAGTGACTCCAAAAAGGAACACTAAAAAGACATCCCTTAGTGGCTTAGTGGTTAATGGTGTCCACCTCTAGAGGCAGGGGCCCGGGTTCAAGTCCCACAAGATGAGATTCTGCCCTGCCTCAAGGGAGGTGGAAAATAGATGTCAGGAAGCTAGCTCAACCTCTAGAGTTCCTCTTTAAGTTTCTAGAAGGCCAGGTGAGGGTCGAGGAAGGTGGCACACCTTCTAGAAGGGGTGACTTGTCCTACAAGGCAAGGCATCTAGAGGTGTCTTGGTCTTCTGGACACCTTCCCTCCTACTAGAAGCAGGCTGAGGAATCTAGGAAGGGGCAGAAGCTTCTAGAGGAGGGAAGGGATGCCTTCCTAGGTGGGAAAAGGACAGCCTACCAAGGAGCACTCTAGAAGCCATAGAATCTGCTAGGAAGCTCCAAATCTGGCATGCTTTAGTGTTCTGGAAAGCTTAGATCAGTGGCTATAAAATTCCACTTCTTGTGGGCCTTGATCAAGTATTCATTCCCAGTCATTTGAGGCCAAAACTATTGCCTCAATCTCTGACCAGTTTTCTGCCATCCTTGGAACGAGTTGCCTCCACAGTTTCAGTCTCTCCAAAAAGAGTTGGTGGTGTGAACCAGCCATTGCTAGGGACCCTCCAGGGTGCATACTCACCCTCTGGCCAACAAAGGGTTATGGGCCCACGCCTCTAAGGGGTTCAAAGCCAGCTTGATTTCACGCTTTCAACAGCAAGACATGGCAACCAGCGAGCAAGAGAGCAACCGCGCTGTCCTTAAGTTTGATGGGACAGGCTTTGCCTTGTGGAGGTGGCAGTTTGAGGTCTTCCTTGACGACAAGGGACTGTTTGAGCTTGTAAAAGGTGATGAGACTGCTCCACCGGAGACTGCAATGGCTGAGGTGAAGGAGGCATACAAGAAGCGCAACAAAAAGGCATTGGCGCTCCTTGTGTCCGCGTTATGCCCATCACAACTTGGGCACATCCAAGGATGCACCCTGGCCACGGACGTATGGTCAAAACTCTACTCCATCTACCAGTCAAGCAACCTTGCCAATCAGCTCTTCATCTTCAAACGGCTCGTCACCCTCCGAGCCAACGAAGGCGACAACATCATGGAGATCATGCAGCAGATTGAGTCCCTTGCAGCGGAGTGCGTGGCCACGGGTTGGGAGGTCAATTCTCAGTTGCAAGCTATGATCCTCCTTCTGGCCTTGCCAGACAGTTGGAGTCCCATGATCACAGTCCTTGGTGGCTGGCCTTCCGACGAGCTGAAGTACCCGAAGGTTGCTGAGTACGTGCGCAATGAGTGGATGCAACGTGGCGGTCGAGAGAGTGCAGCGGCATCAACTTCAGCTTACACGGTTCATCCTCAAAGTGGAGGCCGAGGCGACAAGTGGAAGGGTGCCAAACAGGGCACCAAGAAGGGTGACAAGAAGGGGGAGTGCTTCAACTGTGGCAAGGAGGGCCACTACGTGCGCAACTGTCCCAAGAAGAAAACAGATCGTTTACAGCGGGGCAGGAAGAAAGATGAGCACGCCCTTATGGCGTACAACTCCACCAACTTGAAGGATCCGGGCGTTGCCGACATCGACTCTGAATCAGGCCGACACACACAATGCAACAGGGCGGCATTCTTCACCTACGGCGCCTCGGAGAGACGCATGACGCTGGCCAATGGAAAAACGGAGGTGGCCGCCGGTAAGGGTAACGTCCGCATTGAGTTAATTGTGGATGGCAAACCTGTCACAAGCACAATCTACGATGTGCTGCATATGCCCAACTTTGGGACAAACCTGCTCTCCGTCAGCCGCCTTACCAACAAGGGACTTGATGTGCTCTTCACAAAGAAGGAGGCCGTCATCCGCAAAGAGGGCACATGTGAGATGATTGCGCGTGCCAAGAGGGAGGAGGACTTGTACCTGCTACGCGCGAAGATCTTCAGCAGCCGGGTGGGGTCCAACGCCGCCAATCTTGCAACGAAGGATGGAGGAGACCTGGACCTATGGCACCGCCGACTCTGCCACATTTCTCCATCAACAGTGAAGGAGATGGCTAAGAGGGAAGTGGTGCGGGGTCTCCAAATCAGCGGCCTTGATGGAACCAAGGAGACCGTGTGTGAGCCATGCATCATTGGCAAATCAACTCGGCAGCCGTTTGTCGCCAAGGGGACGCGTGCATCGGCAAAACTGGCCGTGGTACACACAGATGTGTGTGGACCGCTTGAGAGCTCCATCGACGGAGCTCGCTACTTCCTCACCTTCATTGATGACCACAGTCGGAAACTCTACCTCTACCCAATGAAGCGGAAGAGTGAGGTCCTTGCGTGCATGCAAGAGTTTGTGGCTGATGTGGAGCGGCAAACAGAGTTGAAGGTGAAGGCGTTCTGGAGTGACAACGGCGGTGAATATGCGGGGTGCCTTGGGTGGATGAAGAGCAAGGGGATTGAGTGGCAGAAAAAAACTCCACATTCTCCACAATAGAATGGCGTCGCAGAGAGAGCGAATCGCACAATCCTTAACATGGTGCGATCCATGTTGAGCGACACTGGCCTTACACAACGGTATTGGGCGGAGGCGGTAAGGACAGCAGCGTACATCATGAATCTCATGTCGACCAAGCCGCTGAAGGACAAGGAGAGCAATGCGTGGAAGACGCCATAAGAAGTGTGGAACGGGAGGAAGCCGGCAGTGGGTCACCTCCGCACGTTTGGTTGTGTTGCACATGCAATGGTGCAGGCACGTGAGGGACAGAGCAAGCTAGACCCGCGTACCCGCCGGTGTATTTTCCTTGGATATGAGAGCGGAAGCAAGGCGTATCGGCTCTTTGACCCAAGGAGGCAGCAGATTGTGCGGAGTCGCGACGTCACATTCGACGAGAAAAGCCGTTGGACAGACAAGGAGGCAGGTCTCTCCAAGAGGGGGGAGTGGATGCCACTCCTTGAGGGGGAGACGCCGGAGGACGTGAATGAGGGTGACATCCTCGCAGCAGCACCAGCCGGAGAGGATCGCGCGAGGGATAGGCAACCGGCAGACTTTATTCCGGCCAGTTCGGATGAGGAATCCGAAGCACCGGAGATGGACGTGGAGGNTCAATCTGTAAAGGAGGCACTGCAGCGGAAGGATGGGGCTGAGAAGGAGGGAGCAATAAAATCTGAGCTTTCCTCCCACAAGGAGAACGGCACTTGGGAGCTGTTTGACCGGCCGGAGGGCGAGAAAATCATCGGCTCCAAGTGGATCTTCCAGAAGAAGCTCACAAAGGAGGGGAAGGTGGAGCGGTACAAGGCGCGGCTGGTGGCGAAAGGATATGCCCAGAGAAAAGGGGAGCACTACGACGAGACCTTTGCACCAGTTGCCAAGTTTGCCTCCATCCGTACTATCCTCTCGGTGGCAGCGGCACGCGACTACGAAATCCACCAAATTGACGTGAAAACTGCGTTCCTCAATGGCGACCTGGACAAGGAAGACTACATGGAGGTGCCAGAGGGGGTGGATGCGCCGCAAGGGATTGTATACCGGCTTCGCAGGGCACTCTATGGACTGAAGCAAGCTCCGCTCATGTGGTACCTCAAGATGGATAGTTTCATGGATGAGCTTGGCTTCAAGCGCTGCGAGGCCGATCACAGTGTGTACGTGCGTAATCAGCCAGGACTCCACCAAATTTTCGTCCTCTACGTGGATGACCTCATCCTTGTGTCTTCGGATGAGGGGGAGCTCAAGAGCCTGAAGCAACAGCTTGGCGGCCGGTTCAAGATGACAGACATGGACGAGCTTGAGTACTACCTTGGCATCGCCATCAAGAGGGACCGCAAAGCACGCACGCTGGAGATGGGCCAAGAAAAATATGTGCAGGAGGTGCCCCGCCGCTACAACATGGAGGAGTGCAACCCCATTGGCACACCTATGACAACGACATATGAGCTGAGCTCGAGCATGGGCCCAAGCACGGAGGAAGAGAAGGCGGAGATGACTGGAGTGCTGTAACAGTCCGCAGTTGGCAGCATAATGTATGCCATGGTGGCGACGCGGCTTGACCTTGCCTTTGCTGAAGGACAAGTGAGCCGCTGTGTTGCTGATCCGGGGCCGCTACATTGGCAAGCGGTGAAGAGAATCCTCCGCTACTTAAAGGCAACGACACATTCGCGACTTGTGTTTGGAGGGGGAGCGCGGACTGACTCCCTCGAGTTGGTTGGCTACTCTAATGCTGAGTGGGTAGGTGACGTTGATGACCGCAAGTCAACATCAGGCTATGTTTTTGTGCTTGGTTGTGCAGCGGTGTCTTGGGCAAGCCGGAAGCAGGACAGTGTGCCTCTATCCAGCACTGAGGCATAGTGTATTGCGCTCGCGGAAGCCGCAAAGGAGGCACTATGGCTGCGGCGATTGCTCAAGGAGATTGGGGTGTCGCAAAAGAAGCCAACGGCACTCAATGTTGACAACATGAGTGCCATCAGCCTGACCAAGAACCCTGTGCTACACCGAAGGACCAAGCACATAGAGATCCTGCATCACTTTGCACGAGACCTTGTTGCAAAGGGTGATGTGGTGCTTGTGCATTGCGGCACAAAGCACATGCTTGCTGATGCCATGACAAAGGCGCAACCCAAGGACAGGCATGATGCTACTTGTATGGAGCTTGGGCTTTCCCAAGCCTCTTGAGTTGCACGATGAGCATGGACAACTGCCATGGGTGACGCGCAAGGGGGAGATTGCTGGAATGATGCTCCTCACAGTTCATCCTCATAGTGGAGGCCGAGGCGACAAGTGGACGGGAGCCAAGCAAGGCACCAAGAAGGGTGACAAGAAGGGGGAGTGCTTCAACTGCGGCAAGGAGGGCCACTATATGTGCAACTGCCCCAAGAAGAAGCCAGACTGGTTGTGGTGGGGCAGGAAGAAAGACGAGCAGGCCCTAACGGTGCACAACTCCATCGACTTGAAGGATCGGGGAGTTACCGTCATTGAATCCGGATCAAGCCACCACACCGAATGCAATAGGGCTGCATTTTTCACCTACGGCACCTCAGAGAGACGCATGACGGTGGCCAATGGCAAAACAGAGGTGGCCTTTGGTGAGGGGAATGCCCATATTGAATCAATTGTGGATGGCAAACCTGTTACATGCACAATCCATGACGTGCTCCACATGCCCAACTTTGGGACAAACCTGGTCTCCATCAGCCTCCTTACCAACAAGGGACTTGAGGTCCTCTTCAAAAAGAAGGAGGCTGTAATCTGCAAGGGGGACAAAGGCGAGGTGATTGCATGCACCAAGAGGGAGGACGACTTGTACCTGCTACGCGCGAAGATCCTCGACAGCCGTGCGGGGTCCAATTCCGTCAATCTGTCAGGATGAGATCCGCGTGGTGCGGTCCCGAGGTTTGTATGATCGTCTCTAGTGGTTCACGTCTACTGTTTTGGGCGAATTTGAGACTGAGCGTGAGCTTTCTGGTCGCCTCACGCTATGTGAGCAAGAATTTAGAGGCAGTCAGTTTGCGAAGAGAATAACGTCGTTTTGCGTTAGTTTTTCAACATGGACATGATTACAACATTTATAGGGCTAGTCATGAGCTTTCCAACGCACTAACCCACGCGCGATTCGGCCAAGCGTAGCTCAAGTTATGCTTGCCGAAGCGCAAGTCTCACCCACCACAGAAGCCTGACGCCGCCACTCGCCGTGGCGCCTTCATTCACGTGCGAAGCGCCTTTCCCAAGGCGCATGCCCCATTGCACATGGTGTATGGGTCCCCTGCACTGTTTCCACGCACCCTACCCACTTTTGGATCGTGTTTGGTGATGGGGTGTGACGAGGTTCGAAACCTGTCCGCGGACCTGCAGTCAGAATTTTGACTAAGTCCCCGAGTAACAAAACGTAGTAATGAGTTTCGGACGCCGAGCCAGGATTTTGGCCCTCAGTAACAACCTGTACTACTGGATCCGGTGGATGATCCGCCGGATCAGGTGGATCATCCATCGGACGCCTCGGCAGGCCTATCGGAGCATTTTCTCCACATGGTATTTTTGTTACTCGGTCCGGTCGATTATCGACCGGATTTCGAGTCGCAGCCGGCTCCAAGAGCCGCTGCGCATACCCCAACTTTNGTGTGACGAGGTTCGAAACCTGTCCGCGGACCTGCAGTCAGAATTTTGACTAAGTCCTCGAGTAACAAAACGTACTACTGAGTTTCGGACGCCGAGCCAGGATTTTGGCCCTCAGTAACAACCTGTACTACTGGATCCGGTGGATGATCCGCCGGATCAGGTGGATCATCCATCGGACGCCTCGGCAGGCCTATCGGAGCATTTTCTCCACATGGTATTTTTGTTACTCGGTCCGGTCGATTATCGACCGGATTTCGAGTCGCAGCCGGCTCCAAGAGCCGCTGCGCATACCCCAACTTTGGAAAGCCATATCTTCCTCGATACTTGTTGGATTCCGGCGAAACAACTTCCACCGGATTTAGCAACTTGTCAACTTTCAGGGGCTATCCTCCATTTTAGGATCCGAGCAAATGTCAAGTCGCCAGATCCGCCGGAGTGGAGTTTCCATTTTCTGGCGGCTCGTCAGCGCCTCCCGGCGCCGCACTTGGGCATGCGGAGGGGCAAATTTTCAACACAATCTTGCAATGAAGGATGAAGGAGTCATGGACCTGTGGTAACGCTAATGTTTCCACATTTCTCCATTTACAGTGAAGGAGATGGCAAAGAGAGAAGTTATACAGGGTATCCAAATCAGTGGCTTTGATGGATCCAAGTGATCGTGTGTGAGCCATGCGTCATCGGTGAATCAACATGGCAGCCGTTTGTGGCCAAGGGGAAGCGTGCATCAACAACGTTGGCAGTGGTATACACAGATGTGTGTGGACCAATTGAGAGCTCCATCACTGGAGATTGCTACTTCCTCACCTTCATCAACGACCACAGCCGCAAACTCTACCTCTATCCCATGAAGTGGAAAAGCGAGGTCCTTACGTGCATGCAAGAGTTTGTGGCAGATGTGAAGTGGTAAAAATAATTGAAAGTTAAGGCGCTCCGGAGTGACAACGGCGATGAATATGCCGGGAGTCTTGGGTGGATGAAGGGTTTACCGAGCCCAAGGGATCCGTCAGTTTTCCCTCAAGCGCCGGTTCACTAAGGACTCATGCGAGGTTATCGCCAAGTAGTTAATGGGTCAGTTTTCCCTCAAGCGCTGGTACACTCTGATACCAAGTGTTACACCGAGCGGAACATAGGTGGTTCACAGGGATGAGATACACAACAAGAGACAATTTGGGAGTTGGGGACAAATGGATAACCTGTATTGAGTAGTAAGTGTACTCTAATGACAAGTGTTGAGGGCGTCGAGCACGTGTATACAATGCCGAGAATAAGAGAAAGGCATTAGTTGGGTCATATCTGCGTTTGAACCAAACGACAGGTGCGAGATCAAGCCGTGAGTGGCGGATTCAAGAAGCTCCGCCAAGAATTGGAGTGGATTCAAGAACATAAACACCCTTCTTTATAAGATTCTAGCACCGTCAAGAAGTCAACCAAACAGTATCTGGATTTTGATATGGTTTGTGACCCTTTTGTTGACTATTGTGGAAGGTGGTTGAAGTTTCTAGAAACTTCTAGAACGGAACATCGGAGGTCGTGTTACATAACAGGCGTACATGAGTCCCTAATCTTCCGAGTGGGCATTTCTGTCATTACACAAATAACCCACCACACGTCGAGACCCTGATTTTTCACTCAGATGGTCGAGGACAATTCGGCCAACCGCCCTCGTCCTTCGGTGAACCTTCTTGCACAATCTGACAACTCTGACCACTTTCGAGAATCATTAACAGAAGTATCACGATCTTTTGGTCAACTTCTTGATGCATCGAAACATATCTCAGTTTGTAAAGATGAATCTCGCATCTCTGCCATCAATCTTCAAAGCCCCCTGACTTCTCGGTGGAGCTTCTCGAATCCGACCACTCACGATGCGACTCCACACGTGTCGCTCGACAATCGACCCAAGGACCCCAACTATACCTCATTCGTAACTTGATACTTGTACATACATGTTCGATCATTTTGACACTTGTCATCCAAGTACAATTATCACTAAATATACATTGATCAAGTGTCCCAAATTCTTCATCGTGTTCTACCTTGCAACTTCTACCTGTTCACCATCTACTCTCCGTTCGACATAACACTTGGTATCAGAGTGCAGTGGTAAAAAGAGAGGCATCCAACTACTTTACCCGTCCAGAGGACTACCTTGCACAAGCTGTCAGCGTATCTTGCACATTAAGACTTTGCAGACTTTGCAACTACAAAATGAAGTGAGCGAGCCCATCAGATGACCGGCAGTGGGCCTTTGGCAAGGACTCAGTGATGGAGGAGCAGAATGTGCCTATTCACGCGAACCCTAAAGTGGTAGTGAATGCTGGCATGGCAGGCTATACAGTAGCTAGACCAACCCCTACGGCTTCTACGACCAATCCCGTCGCGGAACCAATGGAGGTAAACCAGCCGCTCCTACCAACAGCCTCCATGAAAACATTAGAAATGACAAGTGGCACAGGACGAGAGGAGTGGATCAACGAGGAACTGACAAACCACAACTCCGCGTTCAAAGCAATCAACAACCATCTGCTTTGACAGCTCAACATCGAGATGGAGGCTCTTCACAACGGAAGTGCAGGAGAGGCTGTGCTTGTCGAGACAAATAGCAAACTCTTGAACGAACCCAAGATTTTCCTGGCCAAACCCAAACCGTTCGATCTTGCACATTCAAAGGGACCAACGGTTCGGATGTGGCTGACGAGTCTGGAGGTGTACTTCACTGCTGCTGAGGTCAACAACAAAAAAAAAATTGACCTCGCGACCGCACTTTTGCGTGGCACGGCACTAATTTTGTAGTCTGGTCTAAAGGCCATCCAACGGCAGCAGGAGACCAACGGGGCCTCATCAACGGCCCACGGTGCCTGTCTGATATCTCTGACCGCAGGCGTTCTACCCTTGGAGCAGATCAACCTGTAATGGCATGACGCACAGACGCCACCAACCGACTAGAACGAGTTCTCGCGCGTGATGCTCGCACAATTTGGACGGCTGAACAAGAAGTTTGATACTCAATACGAGCTCCACCTTCTCTGTGAGCAGTCCACCATGGCATAGTATACACGAAGATTCCGTGAGATCATCACTGGAACAGACATCGCTCCCAACGAGCACTATTTCCACTACAACAACGGCCTCAAGCGAGACATCCGATGAGCGATTGCAATTCTTGGCATCCAAAACAACTTATCGCAGATGATCGCAGTAGCAAAAAGGATCGACAGCGCCGATTTCAATGCTCGGATCTAGGAATCCTACAGTTGGCGTCCTCCCAACCATGATTATTGTGGGAACGGAAAAAGCCACACAGGGGACTCCTCGACTCCAATGGAAATAAACGCCGTCGAGATACGCGCACTTGCTACAACTTCAGATTGGTCGGATACATCGCTCGCAACTGCCCAAGCAATTGGCAGATCAAAAAATGGGGGAAGTCAAAGAAAAATCAGTTTGGAAACAACAAAGGGTAGGAGTGAAAGGCGAGACTCATGTCCTTGAGGAGCAATCTGTGCCGAACGATCACCTATCTGAACGGCCTACGACAGTGCATAGGGTTTTCGAGATCGCAAAGTCCGATGAGGGGTACGAGGACGACCAGCCAGCAATACTGCTAAGGATGCAAAAGTCGCAAAACGGTACCAGCACTATTGTAAACCAAACCAGGGGTGTTTGAAGGAAAAACTGTCAACGAGAGATTGTAGATATGGAGACTACGAGAACCATTATGACCACACGTGGGAGATCTATGAGGTGTAACGGTGTGGAGGACATGTTGAATGAGTGACCACAAGACCATTCTCGAATGTGATTTCCTATACTGGCACAATCCACATGTCAATTGGAACAGCGGCGACCTCTACGTGGAAATTGACGACGCCAAGTGACAACTTCTATGCGTATGACGGAAGATGGCAGCACAAGCAGTAGAGGTGGAAGTAGCAGAGGAAGCTGTGGTAGCGGAAAAGCAACAACCTTTGTAGGCGATACCGCTCAATTTGGCAAAGTACTGCATACAACAAGGAGCTTGTCCGTGGCTCGTACATCATGAGCCAATGGAGGAAGCGGAAGTGGCAGCACCTGACTCATCAACCTCATCCACATTATTGGCATCGACAAAGTTTGCAATGGTACCCAAAGAGTTCGCACCACTTATCCAAGAGTTTGGGGACGCCTTTCCCGAGAAACTCTCAAAAAAACTTCCACCTCAACGGGACATCGACCATCACATTGGGCTGAAACCAGGCAGCCGACCCACAATTCAAGAGACCTGTCAAATGAGCAATCACGGACTGACCAAATTGAAAAAATAGCTCGATGAGATACTTGATCAGGGGTTCATCCACCCATCTACGTCACCATACGCCACACCAGTACTGTTCGTGAAAAAAAAAGGCAAAATGCGGATATGCGTGGACTACCGGGGGTTGAACGATGCTACCATCAAGAACCGCTATCCTCTCCTCCAAGCTGGTGAACTTTTTGACCAACTCCGAGGGGCTCGAGTTTTCACCAATATCGACCTTAAGAGCGGTTATCACTAGATCCACATGGTAGACTCCAATATCAAGAAGATGGCGTTTCAAACTCGCTATGGACACTTCGAGTTCAGGGTAATGTTTTTCGGACTCACAAATGCCACGGCAACGTTCATGGCGGGGATGAACAACATTTTTGCCCCTACCTTGATGATTTTGTCATTTTGTACCTCGACAAAATCCTAGTGCATAGCCGCACCCCGGAGGAGCAAAATGGACATCTTTGAAAGGTTCCCAAAGTTTTACGAAGAGAGACATTTTTTTGGAAAAATCTTTAAGTGTGACTTTGGTTGCCGTTTGATTGAGTTTTTGGGTCACGTCATCAACGGTGGGCGGATGACTATGGATCCAAAAAAGACTGCAGCAGTCATTGATTGCCTGACGCCGACCAACTTTCGAGACGTTCAAGTTCTCCTCAGCTTCTGCACTTACCATCGGCGATTCGTACGGCATTACCCCCAAGTGTCAGTGCCTCTCTCTGATCTCACTGAAAAAGACAATGAATGGCGGTCGAGAGACATAGAACAAGAAGCATTCATCGCTTTGTGGAACGCTCTGACCTCGGCGCTAGCCATATGATTAGCCGATACAACAATCGACAGCGTCATGGCTATGGACGCCTCAGATCAAGCCATCGGCGCGGTCCTTCTACAAAACCATGGCAATTGAGAACAACCGGTCACATACATGTCACGAAAACTACGGGTACCAAAACTCAACTTCTCCATACACGGGAGAGATTATGGCGGTCGTACATATACTTAAGACATGGCGATGTTCTCTTGAGTGCCGCCGATGCATCGTACACACAGGCCACCATGCGCTTTGACATTTGAAGACGCAACCAAACCTCATTCTACGTCAATACCGATGGATGGAGTTCATCGAATCCGGGTTCGACTACGACATCGAGTTCCGGCCAAGCAAAACCAACCCAGCAGGTACACTCAGCCACCGACCAGATCCGATGGCTGAGGCAACAATGCTATAGATGCAACAAGATATGTACCTTGAGTAGTAGTTCACACGAGGCTATGACCAGCATGGCGAATATGACATGGCGAAATAATGGTACGACACACCCTATTGGCGACAACGATTTACTTGCTAGGTGGTCATTCCCTCAAAGGATGAACTCAGCCGCATGCTCCTTGAAGAATGCAACGACACAGGTCTAGGTGGATATTTCAGGGAAGACAAGACGCCGAAGAAGCTAGCAAAACACTACCAGTGGGACAAGATGCAATCAGACATGGCCAAGTTCTGCAAATCCTGTGACACGTGTCAGTGACAATAATCCAGTCGAACACGGCCACCCGGACTTCTACAGCCACTCTCCATTCCAACAGAACCGTGGACTGACATCTCCATGGACTTGATGAGGGGATTACCAATCACACCCAAGGGATATGACGCCATCCTTGTGGTTGTCGCCAGGCTTTCCTAAATGTCTCACTTTATTCCGACGACGACCACCGACAGCATCAAAAGAATAGCACGTTTGTTTCTAAACAACATGGTGCAGCTACACGGCCTACCGAGGACCATTACCAATGACAGAGACGATCGATTTACCAGCCGTTTGTGGCGCAAAGTAATAACTCGCTACATCAGTCAGATCCAGCTTTCAACGGTGTTCCATCATCAAACCGACGGCCAAACCGAGCGGACCAATCTGACGCTCGTACAACTTCTCCAAACATCATGTGAACCTCATGGGACGGATTGGACGCAAAAACTCCTGACCACCGAGATCGCATGTAATTCGGCGATCTCTACCGCAACGGGTAAAAATCCATTTGAATTGGTGTATGGAAAACTTCCCGCCACACCAGCATGACTTCACAACCAAAGCAACATTTCCCGCGGTTGACATCAAACGCCGCAACTTCTCCACCATCTGGGTTGAAACACGGCAGACACTCGTGAAGACATAAGTGGTGATGAAGCGAGTAGCGGAGCGACATTGCAACGATGATGCTTTTGCCACCGGCGACAAAGTTTTCCCCTACTCGACCAACATCAAACTGTTGGTTTGTGTGGCTTCCACCCGTCACGACCGACATCGCTGGTTTACCAATATACCCACATTTGGGGTACATGGTAGAGGAGGGCGAGACGACACGCCGGGCCTCCGGACTGCACCGAGACTTCTCCAACACCTATGACAACGCCGGCGAGACGTGGTTGATGCGTTCCGGTAGCCATGTGGGCTTGTCATGAGGTAGGAGAGTTTTCTTTGTGGGTTGAGACCCACGCACCTGGTGGACTGTACCGCTGCGACGAGGAGACCCGATGGCTGTTGTGCGGCTTCCGATGTTCGGAAAACCGTCTGTGATGTCTGGACGTTGATTCCAAGATTTTTGGCGCTGCTCATATTTTCTCGGTGGTCGAGACCCGGCCACTCGGAGAGCTATTCCGGTGCCTCGAGGAGACTACCTTTGTTGCTGTCATGGTGTATGGAGTGTGTTCTCCCTGTTGACTCATTTTGGTTCAGCAGGGGTGACGGGGCCCGGTGCGGCTAGTTGCCGGCGCCCCTATGTAAGTCTGCTAGTGGCTTATCTATAAACTCTCCTTGTTCTTTCATATTCACTATTCCAGACTTAGTCAAATTCTTGCCGTCTTGCATCGCACTCACACATAGAGCTCACGTTCTTTTTTGCATGGGCCTGCATGCCCTAAAGTATTTCTAATTCGGTATCAGAGCACAGGGGGCATATGAGCAGCAGAAGAAGCAACAGTGGGCATGTTGCAAGAAGAACACGCCAGGTGGCGCCACTCCGGGAGCAGAGTGAGGGAGCACGAAACAACTACACGTGGATGCCAGAGGGGTGGTGAGCCGCGCACAGCAGCATCAGCGACTACGTCCAGCACTAGCATTCGGGAAGTAGCAGCAGTTGTAGCAGCAACCGCTTTGAGGTGCAACAATAGCAGCAACAGTAGCTATAGGAGCGCATCAGTCGGTGCGACAGCGGCGTCACTAGCAACAGCACATAGCAGTAGTAGCAGCAGCAGCCACTACAGCAGCAGCGGCGGTAGCAGCAACATGTAGCAGCAAGCAGTAGCGGCGAAACCAGAGAACGGCAGCCGCGGCAGCAGCAAGCAACAGCTGCAGCCGTCGCACAATTTAGCAATAGAAGCAGTAGTAGCGGAAGCAGCAGCAGCAGCAACGGCGGTAACATCAAGCAGTAGTAGTAGTAGCTGATGCGTAGAGCAGTAGCAGCAAGAGTGGCGGAAGCAGCAGTAGTAGCAAAAACCGCAGCAGCTGCACCCGCCGCTGTAGCTGTTGCTGCAAGAGGGCCTTGTAGCCCTCCCGTGAGGGCCCCCGTGCCCTCGGAGGGGCCCCCTCGACCCCCATCAGGGGGGCGTCTCTGAGGGGGGGCCCGTCGGCCCCTTTTGCCCCCTTCCCCTCCTTTCGAGGGGGCCCTCGGAGGGCCCCGTTGAGCCCCTCTAAGGGGCCCTTTGGAGGGGTCCGTCGGCCCCGACTGCCGACCGGCGGAGGGGCCGACGGCGGAGAGGGGCCGACCTTCCCCCTTCCCCCTTCCCTCCCCCTCCGTCGTCTGCCACTCGCTCACTCGCTCGCTCAGCGAGCGAGCGAGCGAGCAGTGACCGGGAGGGAGGGTCGGACAAGCCGGACAACCCCCCGCTTCTCCCCCTATTTTCTTCACTGCCCCAGCTTTGGGGAAATCAAGAAAAGGGGGTACAAGTGAAGAAAAACACAAAAAGGAGTACGCCTGACAAAAGTGAAAAAGAGAGAAAAAAGCAAGGACTTAAAGCAAGCAGAGGGGAGAACAAGAAAAAGAAGGGGTGGAGGGTGAGGGCAAAAGAAAAAAAAGAAACACGAAAGGGGGCCTAAGTGCTAGAGAATAACGACAAAAAAAGGGAACCGTCCAACTACTACCACCGCAACAGCACCAGCTTTCATAGCAGCAATAGCCGTATCAGGTGGAGTTGCAACGATTGCATAGTGCGGCGGCTGCGCCAACGCTTGCAATTTCACCTTCTCAGCCGACAACGGATTGTTCGTCGGCGGCGGTCTCCACTTTGAGATGTGTCCTGGACCGACGTCTCCCTAGGGCCCGTGGATTTGTGCGTGCACTTCACTCCGTAGGATCAATGGCGGATTCGAGTCTTACCATCTCCAAGGGATGGGTCGTCTACTGCTTGGCCGTGTGTGTGTGTGTGTGTGTGTGTGTGTGTGTCTTTCTGTCTGTTTGTCTTTTTGTCTGTCTTTCTGTCTTTCTTTCTGTGTCTTTGTATGTCTCTTTGTGTGCCTGTCTGTGTATCTGTGTGTCTGTCTTTCAGTCTGTCTATCAGTCTTTCTTTTTGTCTATCTATCTATCTATCTGTCTGTCTGTCTGTCTGTTTGTCTGTCTATATTTTT
>SZWC01004936.1:10408-45693 GCA_023375785.1 Penium margaritaceum
GGCGAGGTCTCATGTTCCGCCGTCAACCGTCTGGTGTCGCAGTGGGCTACACCGACAGCGACTGGGCCGGCAGTCCGGACGGTAAGAGTCGCACAGGCTGGATCTTTCTGATTAGCGGCACGGCTGTGTCCTGGCGCAGTGGCAAGCAGGGGTGCATTGCACGCAGCACTGCTGAGGCTGAGTACGTGGCTCTTGGATCAGGCGTGTGTGAGAGTGTGTGGTTGCGTCGTCTGCTGTCCGAGTTGCGTCAGTCTGTCCCATCCATCACGTTGCACTGTGACAATGAAAGTGCCATGGCCATCGCCGACAATGACGGCGTGCATCACACACGCACAAAGCACATCAACATTGAGTATCACTATGTACGTTCATTGTTGCATGACGACAACATCAGCATCGTGTGGGTTGAGACAGCACGACAGTTGGCTGACTTCCTGACCAAGGCACTGAAGCGCGACTCGTTCAAGAAGGCCGTAAGTTCGTTCGGCGTATGTCCTTGAGTGGCTCTCTCTTTATCTCTGCCTGCATCTTTGCATGCCCTGGGGGAGTCTGGATGTTGACCGTGTCCCTGTCCGCCCATGTGCACTACGCCTGTGAGTCATGGGGGAGTGTTGGTTTTTACGCATCTCTCATTGTGCTCTGTTGTGTCCTCCCGGCTTGTGTACATCGGCGTGCAGATGACTGACGGCGAGACTCGACGCTGATGGATTGTTGTCCGATGGAGCCGACGCACGCTGAGGTCTTCTCGCAGTTCGCTGGAGCCTCCTCTCTCCGGCGACGTGCTCAGCTCCATCGGCAGGCCTCCTCGGCGGTCGTGCTGCCGGCGGTCGCTGCCACCGCAGTTGCTGTCTGCATGCGTCCAGCGCGTCCCATCGCGTCTGCGTCGGCATGCTCTGCCTAGGATGTTTGTTGCATGTTGCATGGCCCTGTTCGGCATCATGGACCATCGTAGGCACTGCCTGGGTTCGGGCAGCCATAACTCCTTGCTACTATTTTTCTAGCTGTTTCTGACTGCACGACTGCGTTTGCAGCGTCGGTATTATGGTATGGTCCAGTTTTCAGGCAAAACGGACGACGCCCGTGTTTTGGGCTGTCGGCTGTCTGGTAGGGCTCACCGAGAAAACCTGCCTGCCAGAAAATAGGTCTATTTCCTGATTGGCTGGTTAGCTGAGTAACAAGCTATACAGAGCTGGGGGGGGCCTAGAACTTGGAGGGGTCTCCCATTGTTGTTCATTCTTCATTCCTAATCAGTCACTTACAGTTTTCAGCTGCTTTCTGGCGCTAACACTGGCGCGCGCATTTCTGAGTAACAAACCCAGAGCTTCCAGACTTAGACTCTAGAGCAGCAGACTGAGGGGGCAGCTGACTTAAGCAACGAGCGTGGAAGCCCGCACGCTGCATCAACAACGCTGCTGCCCCAACCTGCTGCCTAGGCTATTCCNATTGGCTGGTTAGCTGAGTAACAAGCTCTACAGAGCCGGGGGGGGGCCTAGAACTTGGAGGGGTCTCCCATTGTTGTTCATTCTTCATTCCTAATCAGTCACTTACAGTTTTCAGCTGCTTTCTGGCGCTAACACTGGCGCGCGCATTTCTGAGTAACAAACCCAGAGCTTCCAGACTTAGACTCTAGAGCAGCAGACTGAGGGGGCAGCTGACTTAAGCAACGAGCGTGGAAGCCCGCACACTACATCAACAACGCTGCTGCCCCAACCTGCTGCCTAGGCATTTCCTTTTCTGCGTGTAGGCCTCAGCGTGCGTCGGCTCCACCGCAGGACACTCCAGCAACGTCAAGTCTCGCCGTCAGTCATCTGCACGCTGATGTACACAAGCCGGGAGGACACAACAGAGCACAATGAGAGATGCGAGAAAACCAACACTCCCCCATGGCTCACAGACGTAGTGCACATGGACGGGTAGCGACACATTCGACAGACAGACTCCCTCAGGGAACATACAGAAGTAAGGCAGAAAAAAGAGTACAACTCATAGACGTACACCGACTGAACTCATAGCCTTCTTGAATGAGTCGCGCTTCAGTGCCTTGGTCAAGAAGTCAGCCAGCTGCCGTGGTGTCTCAACCCGCACAATGCTGACGCTGCCGTCATGCAACAACGAACGTACATAGTGATACTCAAAATTGATGTGCTTTGTGCGTGTGTGATGCACGCCGTCATTGTCGGTGATGGCCATGGAATTGGAAATGAATTAGGGCATGCAGGCCCATGCAAAAACGAACATGAGCTCTGTGTGTGAGTGCGATGCAAGACGGCAAGAATTTGGCTAAGTCTGGAATGTTGAATATAAAGAACAAGGAGAAAGTACAAATGAGCCCCTAGCGGGCTTAAGTAGGGGCGCCGGCAGCTAGCCGCACCGGGCCCCATCACCCCCGCTGAGCCCAAACGAGTCAGCAGGGAGAACACACTGCGTACACCATGATAACAATAACGGTGGTCTCCTCGAGGCACCGGAACAGCTCTCCGAGTGCCCGGATCTCGACCACCGAGAAAATAGGAGCAGTGCCAGAAAATCTCAGAATCAACGTCCAGAAATCACACACGGCTTTCCGAACATTGGAAGCACTAGTACAGCCACCGGGTCTCCTTGTCACACCGGTTTAGTCCACCGGGTGCGCGGGTCTCAACCCACCGAGAAAACTCTCCTAACTCCCGACAAGCCCACAGGGCTACCAGAACGCATCGACCGCGTCTCGCCGGTGCTGTCGTACTTGCTGGAGAAGTTTCGGTGCAGTCCGGAGGCCCGTCGTGTCGTCACGCCCTCCTGTACCATATACCCCGAATGTGGGTATATCGGTAAACTAGTGGTGTCGGTCGTGACGGGTGGAAGCCACACAAACCAAGACTCTCCCTGGTTGACATAGCCGTCCACGCCAGAATGAATGAACGAAGGCATGGGACAACAATGTATGGCAAGCCATAATATGTATGAGTGGACTCACACACACAGACACACACACACACACACACACACACACACACACACACACATATCTGCTATCTATCTAGGGTCTCCCTGGACACTGGCACAGCCCACCAAGTGTCTGGGTCTCGACCATGAGAGGAGGGATGCGCACGCACACAAACCAGTGTAATGCACACCATACACATGTCAGAGGACAAGATGGTCTCCTCGTGACACTGGCGGTACCAGGGCCCGGGTCTCGACCGCTACAAGCAATCCAACACAATAGTATCATCATCCAAATATAGGATCATGGGAGGATCTCCTCGTAACACGGGTGCAACGCACCATGTGTCTGGGTCTCGACCAACAGCTCACATGCACATGCCACACACAGTATAGCCACACACCAAGACACACGATCACATGGTCTCCTCGTGACACTGGTACAACGCACCAAGTGTCCGGGTCTCGACCAACAGGGCGGTACCATCTACATGCAGCTGTGCAGGCACGTAGCATGAGCCACGTGCGGGATGCTGTAGATGCTCACAACAGAGCATGGACCTCGCCATGCATCTCCCATGACGTCGCGTCAGGTCGAGGTCCACACAACACTCCCCCTGGGCAGATGAACCTGGCAACGATGTCCTCGATGGAGATGCTAATGCCGTAGCTGAACAGATCCTAGGCGATGAGTGATGTGGTGAATCCATCATGCAGGGATAGCTCCTCCTGTCACGTGCGAGTCGGCTCCCTCCCTCAAAGACGAAGTGGTGTCTCCGGCTACGACTCCTCACGTCGCAGCTGGATCATCTAAGGTGTACCAGTCCTTGCGTGACTGCCAAGGGTCCCAACTCAAAGTCTCTCCTGTCTCCGCTCTACCGCGATGCATCTGTGTACGCCGGATGAAAGGGAATGGGCGAGTAGCACGCGTGCGTGGATGAAGTGGCAGAGCTGGCCTCCGATACGGGATAGCACACCCTGAGGCACAAGGGTAAACTGCCAGAGGAGGGCTAGAGCGACGAACCGGGTCACCACTCATGGACGAAGGTGACGATGGAGGAGTAGCTAAGTCAAGTGGATGAAGGTGCATGATGGCAGCCGTACAAGGAGGAACGATGATGGAGTCGACAGGAGTGACGATGGAGGAAAGTGAAGGCACGCTCAGCTCTCCTATGGTAGTATCTCCGTTGAATGTCATACTCATAGCTGCTACAAGATCGTCCCCGAGTATGGATGTGCCAAATGCTGGTGGCGGAAGGCTCGTGCCGATAGTAGTGATGCTCCCCTTCTCTGAGAATCGCTCACGTGCTACCATCATCTCCCGCTGCAGCATCACTACACGCTCCTGCGGGTCGGCGTAATCTGCCTCAGACATGTGTAGGCGGCCCACGTCTGCCTCGCGTAGCATGAACTCCGCCTCACTCGATGCTGCACATGCAGACTATAGAACTCGCGAGTACAGCTCTATCTGCATCTCTGCTGCTGAAGACGATGGAGCCGGTGCTGCTGCATCCTCCTTGGGGTCAACCAAACTCGCAATGTACTAAGATGCTGCATCATCAAATGCAGCTGCAAGTGTCGCATCCACACCACAACTCGTGTCTGTCATACGAGGAGTGAGCAGCCGCATGCCGAGAGAGAAGGAGAAGGAGTCGTCAGAGTCCGTGGAGCATGTGGAAATGTCGTTCGTGCACCTACTACCACTCTCAGCATCGATGTAATCAGCAGGGTCACCGACAGGTGAAAACGAGGGGGTAGAACTCAGCTCCTACTGATGAGGTGACTCCATCCGCCTGTACGGGTCTGCTCCAATGTCCTCGACTGCCGTCGTAGTGGACACTAGTGTGCAGGACTCCGGCTCGACAATGCCCGTCAAGGCGACAAACAAGCGTAGCTGGCGCTGACGCACTGTCTCGCCGAGAAGGCTGGTCGCTGCCACCTGCTCGATGATAGAGAGAGGACCACCTTCTGACTCTATCATGTATGTCGCTGCTCCATCGTGTGTACGGGAACCCGGAGACTCAAGGAACATAGGTGACTCCTCACGCTGAACCTGGTCCTCAGGTAGCGCAGATGACACGGTGAAGCCTGCTGAGTCTGCTGCAACACGTGTCCCAGTGACACCTCTCAGAACTGCTGCTCTCAAGAATGCCTCAACCTCCAAAAGACCAACCGGCCGACTACGCTCATGCACTACGACTGCTGTGGTACTGGTGTGAATCACGTGCACCAACGCCCCCGGAGATCCGTGTGGGGCATCCCGATCCGTGCGGGACTCCTTTGCCACCGCCAGGCACAGGAGTCCCGCACGGATGGTGGCAGCCTGGGACTCGCTGGCAGATGGAGCTGAAGGGACACCATTGGATGAGGAAGGAGGAGAGGATGGAGGAGATGTGATCGAAGAGGCCGTCGACAAACGAGTAGCAGAAGCACGCTCAGTGACGACGAGGTCACAAAGCTGTTGCACCGTCCGTTGGAGGCCGTGGATCTCAGCGAATATGCTCGCCAAAGGTCCAGCTAGGGGATCTACCGACGCCGGCAGATCCGTATGCTGTGGAGGACGCAGGCTTGGACGAGGCTGTAGCCAAGGTGGATGCCAGCCGGGAGGGCGCGTCCAACAGCGACGCCAACCATGACGTCCATCACCACAGTAGTAGCAAGAGAACGTGCAGGGCGCCTGCTCAGATGTCCGCGCACTCATCTCGTGCGCTAGACGATGGATAGGTACCGAGGGCACCTACTCCCGGTGGTAAACACCAAGCCACGGGAGAGAAAGAGGCCAGTAGGTACTGTCACTCCTGGAGGTCACGGCGTCCGGGTCAGGAAACGTGACCAGACCGGGACGAGCTGCACTACCTTAGCACGCCTGGAGACTAGAGTCTGACGAACTGCAGCCAGTAATGTTGCTGCTACTAATAGAGCGAAGACTGCTCCAAGACGAGAAGGGGTGGCGGCTGCAGGTGTGGCTGTTGCTCCAAGCGGTAGACTACCCAGTCCTCGGAGATGGTAAGACTCGAATCCGCCGTCGATCCTACGGGGTGAAGTGCGCGCACCAATCCACGGGCCCCAGGAAGACACCGGTCCACGACGCGTCTCGAAGCGGAGATCGCTGCTGACGACAGTCCGCTGTCGGCTCTGAAGGCGAAAGTGCAAGCTCTCGCGCAGCTGCCGCACTAAGTAGTCGTGGACACTCCACCGCCTCATGCTGCTATTGCGACTATGAAGCTACGGCTGCTGCGGCGGTGGTAGTTGGAAGATTACCATTTATTGTCGTTATTTACTAGCCCTCAGGTCCCCCTTTCTTTTTTTCTTCCTTTGCCCTTAGCCAGTCCCCCTTTTTGTTGTTGCCCTCAACCGCCACCTTTTTACTCTCTATCTCGCTCTCTCCCAACCCCCACCCCTTTTTTTCAGGCTTCTCGTCGCTTTTTTTCCTCTTTTTTTTTTCACCTCGGGTTTGCCCGTCACCCGGTTATGGATTGCCCCCAGAATTGGAGCAGGTCAGGATGGAGGGGGGATTAAAAAAAAACAGGGGGCGATTTCAGGTCGCCCCCCCCCCCCGCTCGCTCCTTGCTCGCTCACCACAAAGAAAAGAGAGCGAGCAAGCGAACAAGTGAGCGAGTGAGTGGGGAGTGGAGAGGGAGGAGGGTCCGCCCCTTGCCGACNCTTTTTTTTTTCACCTCGGGTTTGCCCGTCACCCGGTTATGGATTGCCCCCAGAATTGGAGCAGGTCAGGATGGAGGGGGGATTAAAAAAAAACAGGGGGCGATTTCAGGTCGCCCCCCCCCCCCGCTCGCTCCTTGCTCGCTCACCACAAAGAAAAGAGAGCGAGCAAGCGAACAAGTGAGCGAGTGAGTGGGGAGTGGAGAGGGAGGAGGGTCCGCCCCTTGCCGACGGAGCCGACGGCCCCCTCCGAGGGGCCCCTCGGAGGGGCTCGACGGGGCCCTCCGAGGGCCCCCTCGAGGAGGGGGGAGGGGAGAAAGGGGCCGACGGGCCACCTCCTCGGAGAGGCCCCCGGATGGGGTTGAGGGGGCCCCTCCGAGGGGACGGGGGTCCTCACAGGAGGGCTGCGAGGCCCTCCTACAGCAGTAGCTGCAGCGGTGGCTGCAGCTGCTGCGGTTGCTGTTGCTGCTGATGCTTCCGCCGCTTCTACTGCTGCTACTCTTCACAGCAGCACCTGCTGCTGCTGCTCGATGCTTCTGCTGCTCGTACTGCTGCTACTTCCGCCGCTGCTGCTACTGCTAAACTGCGCAGCAGCTGCTGCTGCTGCTTGCTGCTGCCGCGGCTGCCGCTTGCTGCTACCGCCACTGCTACTTGCTGTTGCACGCTGCTGCTGTTGTTGCCGCCGTTGCAGTGGCTGCTGCTGCTGCTGCTATGTGCTGCTGCTAGTGACGCCGTTGCTGCACCGGCTGATGCGTTGCAGCTGCTCTTGCTGCTGCTGCTGCGCCGCAACTGCACTGCCTGCTGCTGCTGCCGCCGCTGCTGTAGTGGCTGCTATTGCTGCTGCTTTTGCTATTGCCGCCGAAGTCGCTAGTGCTGCTGTGTGCGGCTCACCACCCCTTTGGCGGTCACATGCAGTCGCTTCGTGCTCCCTCACGCTGCTGCCGACGTGGCGCCACGTGGCGCGTTCTTTTCGCGTTCCGCCCACTGCTGCTGCTTCTGCTGCTCACACGCCCCCCTGTGCTCTGATACCAAATTGGAAATAAATTAGGGCATGCAGGCCCATGCAAAAACGAACATGACCTCAGTGTGTGAGTGCGATGCAAGACGGCAAGAATTTGGCTAAGTCTGGAATGCTGAATATAAAGAACAAGGAGAAAGTACAAATGAGCTCCTATCGGGCTTAAGTAGGGGCGCCGGCAGCTAGCCGCACCGGGCCCCGTCACCCCCGCTGAGCCCAAACGAGTTAGCAGGGAGAAAACATTGCGTAAACTATGATAACAATAACGGTGGTCTCCTCGAGGCACCAGAACAGCTCTCCGAGTGCCCGGGTCTCGACCACCGAGAAAATAGGAGTAGTGCCATAAAATCTCAGAATCAACGCCCAGACATCACACACGGCTTTCCGAACATCGGAAGCGCTAGTACAGCCACCGGGTCTCCTCGTCGCACCGGTATAGTCCACCGGGTGCGCGGGTCTCAACCCACCGAGAAAATTCTCCTAGCTCCCCACAAGCCCACAGGGCTACCAGAACGCATCGATCGCGTCTCGCCGGTGCTGTCGTACGTGCTGGAGAAGTCTCGGTGCAGTCCGGAGGCCCGTCGTGTCGTCACGCCCTCCTCTACCATATACCCCGAATGTGGGTATATCGGTAAACTAGCGGTGTCAGTCGTGACGGGTGGAAGCCACACAAACCAACACATGGCACTCTCATAATCACAATGCAACATGATGGATGCGACGGACTGACGCAACTCGGACAATAGACGATGCAGCCACATGCTCTCACATGTGCATGAACCAAGGGCTACATACTTAGCCTTAGCAATACTGCATGCAATGCACCCCTGCTTGCCAGTACGCCAGGACACAGCAGTGCCACCAACCAGAAAGATCCAACCTGTGCAGCTCTTACCGTCCGGACTGCCGACCCAGTCACTGTCGGTATAGCCCACCACGACAACAGACAGTTATCGGCGGAACATGAGACCTCGACGTGGAGTCGAGATGACATAGCGTAGTACTCGGATCGCGGCCTCGAAGCGGAGGTGACGCGACTCCTAAGAGAACAGAGCCAGGAGGTTGACGGCGAACGCTATATCTGGGCGCGTTGTCGTCGCGAGGAACATCAGTGACCCGATGACTCGTAGATACCAGGTCACGTCAACTGGCTCCCCCACAACGGCTCGGTCAGAGCTCTTCATCTTTGCCTGGCCATCGGGTGACATGGGTGAGGATGCGCTCAGAACGAGGGACAAGTCCTTGGCGAAGCGAGTGGACAGAGTCTGTACATAGGCGGCCAGATGGACGTGCAGGATGCCCTGGGAGCGATCATGCTGCAGCTCCATACCCACGAAGACTCGGGCAGACCCGAGATCCTTCATTTGGTAGGCGGTGTGCAGTAGGTCCTTGACGCACTTGATGGTAGCCACGTCTGGTGACGCGATGAGGAGATCGTCGACGTACACCATGATAGCGGCGAGGTCTAGCCTCACGGGGTGATGAACAATGCGGGGTCAGCAGTACTACGCAGGAGGGTGCCGCGGAGGAGCGTGCGGCTGATCTCCTGGTTCCAGCACCGAGGCGATTGCTTCAGGCCATAGAGGGCCTTTCGCAGCCGCCAGACCTTCCCAGTGCCGTCATCGAAGCCTGGAGGTTGTACCATATAGAGCTCCTCACCCTCCAGCGAGCCATGGAGGAAAGCGTTACGTCCATCTGATGCACCTCCCACCCGTGCTGGGCAACCAGGCTGAAGAGCGCCCGGCTAGTGGAGAATCAACCAATTGGGGCAAAGATCTGGTCGTAATCAACCCAAGGGACCTGAGCAAACCCCTTGGTTGTGAGGCGGGCCTTGTACTTGTCCAAGGACCTATCCGACTTCCACTTGCTCCGGAAGACCCACTTGGCACCGATGGCCTTCCGACATGGAGGGCGATCGACAAGGTCATACACGTGGTGCTACCGGATAGCAACGAGCTTGTCAACGCTGGCAATGTCCTAATGTGCGGTCTTGGGGGAGTATCGAGCCTCGCGTAGGGTGGTTGGATCCTCCGGACGCGCTGTGGAGCAGACCACAAGGGTGTGTGCATCTCAAGCTCTAGGTAGGACATGTGTGAGTGCAGCAGTGACAGCATGCCGATGCTCCTGATGGAGCATGACGTAGCCCAGTGCGGAGCCCGGATGGAGGTCTGCAATGATGGCTGAAGTGGTTAGGCCGATGACCTTGATGCCAGGGTCCCCACTCACTATCATAGGAGTGGAAGAGACACGTGGGGCGACGGGGGGGGCGAGGCGCCACAGTGTGTGGTGTGGTGGTCTGCACGCACACGGACGACCTGGGTCGGAGGCCGCCTGGACCATGTGTGTAGTGTGATAGGGCAGCAGATGGCACCGAGTCTGAGGTGCTGACGGAGGCAGACGGAGCTGCTGGTGTGAAGGGACCAGTGTACGCGGACGGGTCTGCCGACCCGGAAGGACAAGCAAACACGGACGGGGCTACCAGCGTGGAGGGACCTGTAGACTTGATTGCAGCTGCTGGCCCGGAGGGGCCAGCGGACACGACAGGGGCTGCCGGCCCAGAGGGGCCAGCGGACGCAACTCGGGCTGCCGGCCCGGAGGAGCCTGCGGACGCGACTGGGGATGCCGGTCCGGAGGGGCTAGCGGACGCGACTGGGACTGCCGGCCAGGAGGTGCAAGCGGACGCGACTAGGGCTGTCGGCTCGGAGGGGCCAGCGGACGCGACTGGAGCTGCCGGCCCGAAGAAGCCAGTGGACGAGACTGGGGCTGTCGACCCGGAGGGGCCAGCGGACTCCGGTGGGACTGTCGGCCCGGAGGAGCCAGCGGACACGACTGGGGATGCCGGCCCGGAGGGGCCAGCGGACACGATTGGGGCTACCGGCTTGGAGGGACCATGTGATGTGCCACCTGGAAGCGGCAGGATGGGGAACGGACTCACCACTCCCCCTCAACGACGGGAGGGACACCGATGAGCCGGAGCGGACGAGGTCGCGAGGAAAAAACTCCTGAAACAAGAGGGCATCGCAACTCTCAATAATGCAGTGCCAGGAGGGATCCCAGAAGCGCTAGGCCTTGGACTGACGGGAGACACCGAGGAAGATGCAAGGACGTCCACATGGAGGCAAGCTTGCCTCCTTGCTACGGGACGCGCAGCCACACAATGGCCACGAAGCCCCAGACACGAGCTGGGCGGAGGTCAGCACGCTGACCGCACCAGTGTACATACGGCATAGAGTGGCGGGGAAGGGGTCCATGGGGAATCCGATTCTAGAACCACGTCATGTAGGCCATGGCCTTGAAGTAGAAGGCATTAGAGAGGCTGGACTTGACTCGCATGGTGCGGACGGCGTTAGCCATGGTGCGGTTCCACCGCTCGGAGACGCCGTTCTGGGCCGGTGTGTAAGGTGCCGTAGTCTCATGGTGGATACTGTGGGAGGCAAGGAAAGTCATGGTCTCTCCCATGTACTTGCCACCGCGATCGGATTGAAAGCGGCGGAGAAGTTGACCACACTCGCGCTTGGCACGGACAAGCCAGTCCTGAATGGTCTGAGCGACATCGCTCTTTTGCTGAAGGCAGAAGACCCAGCGGTAGCGAGAGTAGTCCTCAGTGAGGGTGAGGACATAGCGGCCATTCTCCCCGATAGACTCGATAGGGAGAGGACCCATCGAAATGGACGAGGTCCAGAGGGGCAACGCACGGGAGAATGACTGGGGGTAGGTGGAGCGGTGCATCTTGCCCTGAGCGCAATCAATGCACTCTGTGGGGAACGGCTAGGGGAAGGAGTCCAGGTCTAGGTCCTTGGCCGGCTGGGTGTGGAGCATGCTGCCGACCATAGCAGAGTGCACGTGGCAAAGGCGGCAGTGCAAGAGACGTGTGTGCTGCGGGGAAAGTGTGCTGGTGACAAAGACATGACCCGCCGGGGTGGACGGGGAGGGGATGGGGGGATGGGAGGACAGACGAGGCACGTGCCACAGGTTGCCACGGGCGGTGGCGTATAGAACGACAAGACCGGACGGACGTAACGACACAGTGCCAATGCCACACGAGTGCAGAACTTCCATGCTCATACGACCAAGGGCAGTGACGGACAGAAGGCTGAGCTCAAGACCTGGGACGAAGAGGACGTCGGTCACGAAAACATCACTGGCAGGACCACAGAAACGAACGACGCCAACGCCGTGGACAGGTAACACCTGTCCGGAGCCCGTCCGGACACCAGACACATTGCCAACAGGACCAAGCACACTGAAGGGGTCATGTGATGCGTGGTCCCAGAGTCGATGATCCAGGTCTCGGCAGGGTCCTGGACCGGAGTCGCCAAATCACTAACGGTCATGTGGCAGCAAGCAAGGGTCGCGGATGCTGTGGAAAGTGGCGTGAACCAAGACTTCCAATCATCAAGCCACATGACGTTGTCATACAGAGGGGTAGATGGCATGGGAGACGACGAGGCGGATGAGGAAGCAGGATATGACCGCAACTGAGTCTCAGTCATGCAAGGCAAGGCACACGAGCAAGAGGTAACGCAACTCACACTTCCCTGGAGGGGAGGACGAGGCAGGCCGAGCTGGAGCGCTATGAACTACTCCAACTGACGCTCGCAGGTGGACGGTCCGGGAGTGTAGACGGAGTGCGGAGTGACTGCACCGGAGCCTAGATTGAAAGAGGACTGCATCGGAGATGGAAACAGAGGCGCCGGTGGCTGCGGATGATGCTACTGTGGAGCTGGCAACGGCGGGACCAGTGGGGCTGTCAGAGGAGTGGTGCTGCTGGACTAGGTGGAGGCGACAGGACCGAAAAAAACCGCGAAACCGCGAAACTGACGGCGGCAGAGGTGAGACGGAGCTTACACTGGCAACGCATGGTGGCGATGATAATCGCCTTGTCCGTCGGTAACAGACAAGTGTACCACCCGTGTCCTGGCTAGCCATAGTTGTGGCAAACCAAGCCACCACCACTAGACCCAGTCGGCTGCTGTTGCTAAGGGCCCTTGTCTTTCTTGTCCTTGCGCTCCTTCTTTGCCAATGACAAGGAGCTGGTGGATGCAGCTACTGCGAGGGAAGCGACGGCTACGGAGGTGACAGAAGGGGAGGCGAGGGCCTCTATGCGCTGGATGCGGGACTCCAGACGAGCTTCCTCAATCCTGAGGAAGAGCTCGTAAGTCCAGGGCATGAGGGTTACCTGGGCCGCCATAGTGGAAAGGACATCCTGGGAGTAGTGGATGAAGACATCGGCGTACGCGTCGGTGGCACCGTACTTGATGGTGATGAGCGTGGCCAGAGGGGGTGGAGTAGAGGTGCCTAGGCGACGGAGGTTGTCCTCAGCCCACTACCAGTAGGATGTGACCGTCTCGGTCTCCCCCATGTGCATGGAGTTGAACTCCCGCAGCAGGCGGCTTGTCTCAGCCTCGCTGGATAGGCGATGGGGACGGGTGAGGAAGTGCCATGTGGCCGCAGGGTCTGGGGTCCCGCCGGCAGTGATGTCGCCGAGGAAGGGCTTTAGGGTCAGGCGTGAAGTCGGAGGAGCGATTGGGACGAGGACACATATGGCACGACCAGCGTCATACAAGTGGTCAGCCTTGGTGGAGTCGTACAAAAGGGTGTAGTACGCCCACAAGCCCCCACCCTGTGTCCAGATGCAGAAACTGAGTTCCCAGCTCCATAACTGCTTGCCAGCCTGAAGCAACGGGGGCGGGGTCTCAAGGTCCTTTGGCCTGCGGCCGGCACGTCGAGTGGGACCAAGGACTGAAGTCACTGTCTGCCACTGGCGCTGCGTCTACTACTGCGCCAAGTAATGTGTGGAAACAGACAGCGGGGCTGGCGTGCCCAGGGGGAAGGAGAGGTAGCAGGACACTGGTGTGAGTCTGTGATGCAAACGACTGCAGTGCTGCAAGTTGCTACGTCAGTACGACAAGCTGTTGCTTAATGGCGACGAGCGGGTCGGAGGCGACGGCGATGAAGCCTGTTGACCGCTATTGTTGCTACTGCTGTTGCTCTTGCTACTGTTGCTGCTGTTGTTGTTGCCGTTGTTGCTGCTGCAAGTGCTACTGCAAGAAAGGGGGATAGGGGGTCCCCCCAATAGAGGAGGACCCCTCCCCATTGGGACTCTTAGCCATGGTGAATTTTGGTGCTGCCCTTCTTTTTGTGTTGCTGATATGAGCAGTAACGTCAGCCTAGGATGGCTGACGTTAGTAGCTGCTACTGCGTTTTTGCAGGATGGCTGCTGTAGAGTATCCGCCCTTGTTTTTCTCCTTTTTTTGTTAATGAAATTAGCAGTGACGTGAGTAGTGACGTCAGCTGACAACTGATGACGGCAGCAGCGGCTGGTGCTAGGGCCGCTGCTGTGTCAGCTACAGGGCAGCTGCTGCTACTATTGTAGCCGCAGTTGCTATCGCTGCTGCTGCTGTTGCATCCGCTGCTGCTGCCGCTGCTGCTCCTACTGGTGATCTGTTGTTGTAGTAGCTACTACAGCTGCTACTCCTGCTATGGTTGTTGTTGTTGTAGCAGCGGCTAATGCTACTGTTGCAGATGCTGTTGTTACGGCTACTACGACTGTTGTTGCTGCTACGACTGCTATTGTCGCAGCAATCGTTGTTGCTGCTGCTGCTGCTACTAAGCTGTTGTGTGCTGCTCTGGCTGCTATGGTTGTTGTAGTGGTTATGGCAGCGACTCCAGCCGCTGCAAAGCCGTTGGTGGGATGGGGGTTTTTTTTCTTCTTTTTGTTGGTAACAGCGAGCTCGCTGCTCGCTGTGAGTGGTGAGCTGCAAGCAGTGAGCTCGCTACTTGCTACTTGCAGTTCTCTGCTCACTGCAAGCATCGAGCTTGCTACTTGCACCTCGCTGCTCGTGGCGAGGAGCGGGCTGTGAGCAGCTACAGCTACTGTTGCATCTGACTGCTGCTACAACGGCTACTGTTGGCTGCTGCTACTGCTGACTACTGCCGAATGCTGTAGCTCGTTGCTACTACTACTCCTGTTGTCGCCTGCTGCTGTTGCTACTCACTGCTACTACAGCCGCTCGTTGCCGCTGTTGCGAGTTGCTGCTGCTGGCTACTGCTACTGCGGGTTGCTGCAAGCTGGTACGAGCTCCTGGTCTTGTTGTCGGTTGTTGCTGATGCACGCAACTGCTACTGGCCACTGCTGCCATTGCTCGCTGCTGCTGCAAGCTGTTTCTATTGCTACGGGCTGCTCCTGCTACTTGTTTCTACTGCCATTCACTGTACCTGGATGACGTTGCCGCGTGCGTCGTTGTCGCCATGCGTGACGTCACTGGTCGCTCACCTCCTCGCGTCACGCGTGGGGGTCAGTGCTGCCGGAAAAAATCCGGCAGCATTTCCCCTAGCCCAGTGGCCGTGGGAAAAAATCTGACGCCGCCACCAGGTGGGTCAATACTACCGGAAAAAATCCGGCAGCATTTCTCCTACACTGGCGCGTGTGGGGGTCCGCCGACGTTGTGTGGCACCTGTACGCCAGTCTTCTGCTGTTGGTGCTGGTGCTGCTACGCTCTGGCTCTGATACCAAGCTAGAAATGCTAGACAACAGGTTGGGGAAGCAACATTGTTGGAGCGTACGAGCTTCCACGCTCGTTGCTTAGTCTGCTGTCCCCTTAGTCTACTGCTCTAGAGTCTAATTCTGGATGCTCTGGGTTTGTTACTCAGAAACGCGCGCGCTGGTGTTAGCACCAGAAAGCAGCTGAAAACTGAATGTGACTGATTAGGAATGAAGAATGAACAGCAATGGGAGACCCCTCCAAGTTCTAGCTCCCCCCCAGCTCTGTAGAGCTTGTTACTCAGTTAACCAACCAATCAGAAAAATAGACCGAGACATATTTTCTGGCATGCCAGGTTTTCTCAGTGAGCCCTGCCAGACGGCCGACAACCCAAAACCCGAGTGTCGTCCGTTTTGCCTGAAAACTGGACCATACCATAATACCGACGCTCTGAACGCAGTCGTGTGGTAAGAAACAGCTAGAAAAATAGCAGCAAAGAGTTATGGCTGCCCGAACCCAGGCAGTGCCTACGATGGTCCATGATGCCAAACAGTGCCACACAACATGAGACATGGACCCTAGACAGAGCATGACGCTGCAGACGCAATAGTAAAGTCAGATCCAGTGCCGGATCCAGCATCGAATACGTGTATGTGTTTGGCAATGACCGGTGGAAGTAGATTGCAAAGCATGCAAATTGAGCTCGACAACATGCCCACCAAGAAGACCCTATGTATAGTATAAAAAGTACATATTGTCCAAGCGAGGACCCACGGCATTGTGGCCGTTGTCTGGCGACTGCTGGTGGGTGGGTCGCCACCCATCAGTGCTTCAGCGTGAGCTGGGTTTGCATCGAGGATCTGCACGAGCATGGAAACGGTGGAGGAAATGAGGGACCCCTCCAAGCGATGTTCTGTCTGAGATATCACACAGTGGTGAACACAACATAACAAACGACGATTGGGTTGGTGGAGAGACAGCAAAGATATGCATGAAAGAATATGATTACACAAAAAACAACACAAGTGTGACGATGTAGTTTCACCCACATGCGTGCATCAAAACGCACAAGTCCGACCAACCGGTGGAAAATAGATCAAACCGAAAGAAGCACCGGGTGCAGAAACAGAAACTCTATGCAAGAGGATCGAGAAGCAGCAAGGAGAATGACACTAAAAAAAGGACGCCGGGAGGTGGTCACCGAGAGAACTTTATAGAGCACCTGAGGACACGTAAGCTGAGGTCAATGCTGTCAAAGTAGCAGTCGAGCATCTTGGCATCCCAGCGAGCCTTGGCAACGAGACCAACGGTCACCATGACTGGCACATCAACACTCCCCCATGACTGGCAGATGCCAATCCCCACAGACCAGCAAGGATCACATAACAACGACGACAGCCCTGGTATTCCCGGCCCACAAAACTGTGGGCCGAGAGTGGAAGCAGCAATACCAGGGCAAGAATTGTGTCAGACTCGAATCAGATGTAAGAAGCCAAACATTGCGTACCGCAAACTTGAACTTGCCGCTTCACAACACTTTTCTGAGGAAGTCTACATGTTGTTCACGTATGTCAACACCCACGACACACAATTCTAAACGTGAAATATGTCCGCATACAAAATGATGCCCAAAAGTGATGTGCTTTGTGCGCATGTGACACATGCCAACATGCTCTGCTATGTTGCGCGTGCTCTCATTGTCACAACAGATGGTGAGGCAGCGGATGGATTGGCCAACTACTACATGAGACGGTATAACCGGCAAATCTCAGTCCCCAACAAGACATATTCAGCCTCAGTCGAGCTCCGCGCTACGTAATCCTGCTTCCCACTTTTCCACGAGAGAGTTGTGCCTCCGATAAGGAAGATGCAGCCGGACCGGCCATGCACATTGTGATCGTGGGGCCAATCACTTTTATTGTATCTGTCAAGAACCACACACGACTGCGCGCAAAAGCACAAGCCAAAGCGTGGAGTAGACACAACATACCAAACAACGTGTAGGACAGCCTCAAATTGAAGCTCATGCGGATGTTGTAAAAACTGCAACATGAAGTTCACAACAAAGGCAACATCTGCACACGTCTTTGCCCTTAGGAAGATAAGGAAACCAATGACTCGGAGGCACATCGTGACATCGACAGGCTCCTCTAGACTAGTTGGTTCTGCATACGTGAGAAGTCTCTATCAAGCAGGAGTCATAGTCATGGATGTAGAGGAAACACTGGCCAACAGATGAGCAAAAATCTCCCCTAGCATCCTGACATAAGTGGCCTCACACACGTGCAATATGGGATGCTCGAGATCACGCTTAATCTCCATTCTCAAGAAGACACTAGCTTGACCAAGATCCTTCATTCTAGACACAGCCTAGAGAAGATCCTTTATAACCAAGAGGCCATCCACATAAACCAAGATAGCGACAAAGGGTACAGAGGAAGCACTCATGAACAGAGTTGGGTCGATGTACTGCGGTGATACCCTTCTTGTTCCAAGGTATCGGAGATCTCGAGGTTCTAATAGCATGGAGGTTGTTTCAGATCATACAAGGAGTTTTGGAGGTGACAAACCTTATGTGTGCCATCCTTTAATCCTCGAGGCTGGATGAGATGGATCCCTTCTTTGAGATTGTCATATAAAAAAACATTGTTCACGTCCATCTCGTGCAGCTCCCAATCATGCTAAGCCACCCGACTGAGCAAGGCCTTGACATGGTGTACTTACCCATTTGTATAAAGGTGGCATTAAAGTTCACGCCAGGTACTTGGGAAAATCCCTTCGCCATAAGACAGGCTTTGTTTCGTTTTACTGAGCCATTGGACATCTCTTTCCTTCAAAACACCCAACATGATGATATGGCCTCACGACTAGGTGGGAGCTTCACCTTCTCATAAACCCCATGCTCCTCAATTGCAGTGAGCTCCTTGTGCATAGCCTACTCCCAGAGTACTGCATTTGTAGCAGAGCAGGATTTTAGCATAGTGGTTGGTTCGGCTACATGTGTCGTGATGCCACTCACAACGAGTGCAATGGTGCTATGGAAAAGGCTGGGTAAACTCAGCTATCATAATGGCTCGGTGGAGCTCATCATTGATGAGAGAATATCCAAGCATGGTGTCAGGTTCTACCATATCATCAAGACTAGAGTCAGGCTGTGTGGGATCAACAACACCATCATGAACTGGACGGGCCGACCAAACAGGCCCAGAGAGGCCAGCCGAGGCAGTGTGACTGGAAGACAGGGCACAATGGCTTAGAATGCAAGGGTCTTAGACGACCGCCAGGTGTGTGAATGAACGGCAACAAATAGGACCACAACTGGCGACGCATGCGATGGTGTCCATACCGAGAGCGATGCAATAGTAGATGAGGTAGGTGGCAATGATGCTGATGCAACGGGAGGTGACGCACATAATGCAAGTTAACAGTGCAGACATATTAAGAGGTGAAACAGGTAATGACACAGATACGATAGGAGATGATACATGCGATGATGTAGATACAATAGGAGATGATCTAGGCGACGGTGTAAATGCGACAAGAGATGAAGCAGGCGATGAGGGTGATGGGAGAAGAGATGACGTAGGAAATGATGCAGATGCAAAAGAAGATGACATAGATAATGATGCAGTTGTGACAGGAGGTGATGCAGGAAATGACATAGATGTGGGAATTCGAGGATAGCCATTACTGAAGGACACTCCACAGGCACCACCTCTCCCTGGACAAGAGAAGGGTGCAAACGATGGAACAGAACAAAAAATATTATGAGAGAAAGTACTCAATAAAAGAGATCATTGCTAGACTCAACAACCCAACTACGCTCAGGATTCGAGAAGCGCCAAGCCTTGGATTGAGAAGAGATACCAAGGAAAGGACATAGAAAAAATAGAGGAGAAAGCTTGCCATCGTGTTGCTTCTCATGGAGCCAAATGCATGCGATGTTGTCCTAGACACGAGCGAGGCCAGGGTCAGCACAACAACCATACCATCGTTTGAATGGCGTGACATGACAAGGCAGTGGACCATGGTAAACACGGTTCCAAACCCATGTTGTGTAGGACATGGCCTCAAACGTAAACAACGGAGGAAACCCAGAATTGACAAGAAGGGTGCGAACACCGTCAGCAACGAGTGCGGTTCCAGAATTTTGACGCTCGGTTTTGCTCTGGTGTATACAGAGTAGACAGCTCTAGATATACTCCTCGAGAGTTAGAGAAGTCGGTTATGGGACCCATATAATTCCCACATTGTGGGCCTGATATCAAGCGAGAGGAGTCAACCGTAAGACATTGTATGTACCGTCTGCCACCCGAGTGAAACTCATCAGGGTGAGAACCCATGACGTACGCATGGGCAAGGGCAAGTGGATGTAGCATCTGGGAGTCAGACAATACAAAGCAAGGGTGATGAATCTTGCCTTGTTTACAATCAAGGCAGTCAGTAGCACAGGACGTAAGGAATGTGTTAGGGTTAAGCTCGATAGCAGGTTGATGATACAAGAGGCAACGGATGGTGGTTGTATGTACATGACATAGGTGGAAATGTAGCAACCGTGTTTGTGCAAGGAAAAGCGAGGGATCAATATGCACATGCGCTATAGTAGTGGCGGCGGGAAATGGTGCAAACAAGGGCACACAATATAAATTGTCACACAACAAAGGTATGGATAGCTAGACAACTATAGCCACACCATGCCAATACCACAACAGGAAACGAAGTCCATGCCCTCATCATCCAAGGCAATGAAAGACATCAACCTGACCTCATGCGCTAGTACAAAGAGGACATTGGAAAATAAGACATTACCCGATGGACCAAAAAAATGCACAACACCAACACCTTGAAGAGGGAACATCTCGCCAGAGCCAACGTGGAAAAAACATGTGTCACCAGCAGGCTCCAAGATAACAAACGCGGCACCAGGCAACATCATGTTATGAGTGGCTCCAAAACAATGATCCATAAGCCACTCGGCACATGAGATGGGATAGTCACATGACATTGGGTGACACTGCAAACAAGCCATGGAGAGTGCTCAACACGTCTAGAACCTGCAGTTGGGAGACGAGGCAGGGTAAACGGTTGCAAATGATAGATCCAATCCAAAGGCAAAAAATCCCCGCCAATTGGCGCGTCTCAAAGGGCTCCATGCGACAAAAAATGGTGATCCCAAAACTTGTCATCCAAATGCATAATAGAGAGGACATTGGGAGGCCGACACTGGAAAGGGGCGGCAAAATCTGGAGCAGACGCTCCCGAACCATGTCGTAACGCGACAGGAGATGCGGAGGGGCCAAAGGGGACATGTGGAGAAGAGATGGGTGAAGCCGTCAATTGGAGCCATGTTGGAGGGACATAGGATGGAGAGTATGGTCTATAGATGGTGGGGTAGAAAGGTGGTGGTATCCATAGCCACCCTGGATGAGGTAATAAGACCAACGAGGACGTCAGTGCGGGCACTGGAACAACCGACGACAGGCCGATGGTTGTCTCCCACTGCACGGGGTCAGACTCCCACGCACAAGAATTTTGACTGTAATGAAGGGAGAAAACACAATAGAAGGGCAAGATTTGAGACAGGTCCCCAAGGAATGGTCTCCCATGGCACCGGGACAAACCCGAGATGCCCGGGTCTTGACCAAAAATGAAAGGCTGTGAAAATAGAAAGAAATGAAATAAAAGAGCAGTAAAATGAAGGACATAATGTTCGACGAAGGCCCACCCGGGTTCACCCAAGGTGTTAGTTGAGGTGCCAAGGGTGGCTATGCTCACTTTCCCTTAGCTTTTCTTTCCCTTTTTTGGACGGATAAGTTGACCATATAATCCTATTTTCTGCTCTTTCCAAATGGGAGGTGTCGGATCTAGGCAGATAATGAAGTTTGTGACCTACCTGAATCCTAGCCTATCGGATGCTCAACCTTGATAGCGGTGGTTACAAAAGTAAGCCGACCTGAATGGCTGAATCATTGTCTTTCCGCCCAGGCAATTCTGGCCGTCATTTATTCGAAAAAAGTTTGCCCTGCATGTTTGTGATATACTGGCGCGCTAGCCTTCACACATTCACGACGGTTTGAATTCAGGTGCTTTTCTCTTCTTCGTAATTAGTTGGGTTCAGCAGGAATGAGTCTGACTCAAACATCTACAATAATGTTATATTTTACCATACAGACTTCCCTTAAAACGTTGCCGTTTAGCCGGCGTACCATGTAGGTCTCTCACGTCAGGTCGGAGTTTGGCGCTTACAAGATTTGCCGGCGGAGTTTGCCATGCGCTATTGCTGGCTATCACATGTTTTTTAACATATTTTTTGGAACAGTCGCTCGCCTTTTACACCTGTCCTCATCGTCGCAAATTGTCGTGGCGACTGGTCAGGTCATCGCCTCGGACAAGTTTGCCCTTTTTGGGCGGATGAGCTCGAATCCAGTGGTCGAGCTCGTCGATCAACAAGCTCGTCCATTGGCTAGCTCGTTGACAGACGAGCTCATCGATGGACGAGCTCGTTGATTGACGAGCTTGTCCATTGACTAGCTCGTCAAGCGACGACCTCATCGATGGACGAGCTTGTTGACCAACGGGGATACGAGAAGCTGCAAAGCAGCCTCTCGCCAGCCGCTGCTGTCTCAAATCCTCTACTGCTCTCACAATAGACCCACTACTGCTTGCTCAATGAGCGCGTTGCTAGTGCTCCTGTTGAGTGTCCAACAAGCTTTCTGCTTTTTCTGCTACTGCTGCTGATGTTGATGTTGCTATGGCTACTGCTTTGTTGCTACTGTTAGTGCGGCTGATGCAAGTGCTACTTCTACCACCACTGGTTGTGGTAGTGTGGCTGATGCAACTGCTACTACTACTGCTGCTGAAATTGCTGATGCTGCTGATGCTACTGCATTAGATACTACTGCTGATACTGTTGCTGCTATGTTGCTACTACTAGTATGGCTATTGATGCTGTTGCTAGTGAGGTTGATAGAGCTGCTGCTACTGCTGCTGCTACTAGTCAACACAATGATCTTATGCAACAAGGTTCTTGTCATTGCATTGGCTGCTACTACTGCTGACCTGCTGTTGCTGTCATTGCAAGTTGCTAAACCTGCTACGAAAATGGCAGCGGATACAGCTATTATGGCTGCTACAGCTGCTGCTATTGCTATGGTGGCCTAAGAAGCCTCCATACCCACTTCATGTGACTTCCAAGAAGGCCGCCGCGATCACGGAAATTGCGGAAAAAAATATTGGCAACATTCCACCTCCGCCTGGGCCAGAGGACTACGTGACTTGAGCCCTCAGCTCAGGATCTCTACATTGCCAGGACCTGTAAGTCCCACCCTGCCTAGATGCTTCCCTTGTTGGTGATGTGTGCTGTATGGTGGGATGAAGAGGTCATGTCTCTTTATGACTCTGACACCATGAGGGAATGAATGAATCCTCCTAGCAACATCCTGTGTTAAAAATTACACTATGGTGAACACAACATAACAAACGACACTTGGATTGGTGGAGAGACGGAAAAAAAATATACATGAAGAATAGAATTACATAACAAACAACACAATTGTGTGGACATAGTCCCACCCACATGCGTGTGTTAAAACACACAAGTGCAACCAACTGGTGGAAAATAGATCAACCCAGTTGCAAGCTCCAAACCACATAACCATATGATTCAGCTAGCTAGAACCTGACTAGCGAACGAGCTCCTCTGTTGTCCGAATGACAAAGCAAAAGAAGCACCATGTACAGAAACATGAGCTCTACATAAGTGGATCGTGAATGAGCAATGATAGCGCCAGTGAGAAAATGGACCCGGGGAGGTGGTCATCGAGAGAATTCTCTTGAGCACGCGAGGATGCGCTGGATGAGGCTGATGCTGTCAAAGTAGCCGTTGAGCGTCCCGGAATCCAGGCAAGCCATGGAGACAAGTCCAAAGGCCACCATGCGTGACACATAAAAATTAGTAAGGTGTAAAACTAGATGAGGATACATTACAAAATGTAGAATTGTCTTATCCTATGGATGTAACATCTTGAGATAGACGCGAAAACTCCACACAAGGATGGATCCGGCATTAATCAGTGGACAGGATGCAAAAACTGTGAGTAACTCTATGAAGTGAGAGGAAAATCACTGTTAGATTATCAGGAAACCATGCAAGCCATGGAGCAACGACATGGTGCAAGTGTTCAAGGAACGCAACGAAACGTGAGTCAAGAGTCACAGCTTTGCTAGGTGCCAACGACAAGGTTAAGAGCAAGGGAGCGGCCAGCTCAACATTGCTCAAGACCCTTGTGGGCTCAAGGATCCGAACAGTCCTAGAGCTGCTGGATGAAATCTGGAAGCACGTGGCTTAGGAGAAGCAAACCGGCTAACCACCAATAGACAGCGGCACTAGAAAACCCATAGCTACACCGATTTTTCATGAACAAATACATAGTTTGTTGCAAGCCCATGAGACACACATGAGAAGAACGGTAGTCACTTTCCTTCCATGTGTCACGGTATCTCCGCCTCGCACACACGCATGTACTCCTGTGCAGCATAGTTGCATCTCCCCCTCAATGGCATAACCGGTGACACGGTCTCTCCAAGGTCAATCACCTGAATGAGTATGGTGAGCTTTTTACAAGGCCAGAGGTTACTATGTGTATGTGACACACAAACCAACACTTTTCCATGGCCCACAGCCAACACACATACACAAACACTCACGGATTCAAGATGAATATCACACGATGTGACACACGACTATACACATGCACAGGCACAACCCGTCCAAGAGTGTCACAAGCAAAGAGCAAACTCACGGTGTGAAAAGCTACCTTGGGCACTTTATCGCGGACTTCCTTCATAAGTAAGTTGGTTTCTTTCTGTCAGGTGTCGACCTAGGCAATGTGTGCATCCCATGAAGCCACACGCTCATGCACAAGATGATGCTCCACATTGATATACTTAGTGCAAGTGTGATGTATGCCACCATGCTCAAAAATAGCCTTTATGCTCTGGTTGTCAAAGTGCAATATGATGTAGCGTATGGGAATGCGTAGCTATTGCTCCAGTCAACAAATCTTAACACTCTCACATGTGCCTCTACCAAGAGCAACATACTCTGTTTTGCTCAAACTGCGTGCCACAAAACCATACTTACCGTTTTTCCATGAGACTGTTGTTCCACCAACCAGCAAGATGTAGCCATTATGACTGCGAGCATCTGCATCACAGGCCTAGTCGCTGTCAACGTAACCGTCGATGACCATGGATGGTTGTGCTCAGTATCACAGACCAATTCGAGTAGTGGAGAGTGTGTACTTGACGCTATGCAATGCGGCCTCCATGTGTCGTACCATGGGGCACTTTGAGAAATAAGCCAAAAATTTCACAGCAAAGGCAAAATCTGCCCTGGTAGTGGTTGCAAGATACATGAGGGACCCTATGACATGAAGATAGTCTCTCATGTTGAGATTCTCTCCCAATTTTGACTCCCCCAATATCTTCAACAACCTTTTTCCGACCGGAGTCATTGGCGTCAAAGCAGTGAGTACAGAATCAAGCAGAGATGCAAAATTTTCCCCTGGGTTGTGGACGAATGCGGCCTGATAGACATAGAGAACGAGTCGAGCTTGGTCCTGCTCCAGCTCTGTGCCGAGAAATGTATGAGCCGGTCCCAAATCTTTCATCTCATACGTAATCTGCAGCAGTGACTTTGAAGAATCTACATCCTCACGACTAGGTGATGCAATCAGCAGGTCTTCAACAAAGATGAGGATGGCAAAAAATGGCGTTGAAGGTGGGACAACAAAGAGTGATGGATCCACTATGTTGCGTTGGTACTCTGCCTTTTCCAGGGTTGCAGTGATCTCCTTGTTCCATTATATGGATGACTGTTTCAGGCCATAGAGGGGGTTCCTCAGTTGCCAGACATTGCTGGTGGCGTCTGAAATCCGAGGAAGCTCAACCATGTAAATCTTCTCATCCAGCCGTCCATGAAAAAATGTGTCATTTAGATCCATCTGTTCCAGTTCCTAGTCATGGTATGCCAAAAGGCTAAGAAGCACTGTGGCAGTAGTGTGACAACTGGCGGGTTAAAAAGTCTCATTAAAGTCAACGCTTAGGACTTATGATAAACCCTTCGCCTTTAGGCGTGCCTTGTACTTGTAATGTGCACCATTGGACTTGTTCTTCTTATGAGGAATACCGCAAAACCATTTAGGTCTGCCTCCTGCAGAGGGTGATGAGCCACGGGACTAGAACCAGAGTGGATGCCACTCACAAAGGCTCTGAAGACACGGGCACCAACCGTGACACCCATCTTTGTATAAGTGGCAGAAGAATCCACAAAACTGTAGTCACTGGTGATGTTGAGTGTTGTCTCCTAGCGATGGGGGTGATTGTTCAGAAACGTCACGAACAGGTGGTCCCGTCTGCCATATCACCATGCCTGGGATCGGCTGGTGATGAGGGTGAGCATGTAGAATGCTGTCTCTAGTAGGTGTAGGAGACCTCCAAGGAGGAGACTGGCCAAGCTATCGGGTCACCATGCCTCCATTCCGATGACTTAGATAGGCGTGAAGAACATCGTCTGCTGGCAACATAGGAGCGGACCACAGAGGAGGCTGGCCAAAGGAAACGGCAGAGCAAGCTGATGTGTCAATGTGGCGCTGGGATGAAGACCGTGGGAGATGTGGAGAATTCCCTCTCCAGGTGTAGAAACTGACCGAAAATGGGACTGGCCTGTAAAATCATGGGAAGGTGGTGCTGGCTGCAAGACCACCGTCCCAAGAGGTAGCTGGTGATGAGAGTGTGCTATCCCTGGGCGATGCCGAAGTTGACCATGGAACCACATGGCCAGAGAAATCAGAGAATGCTGATCCCGAGTGATGCACCACCATGCCAGAGGAAGGCAAGTAATGGGGGTGAGAGCAGAGAACGCTACCTCTAGGCGGCAAAGAGACTGCCCAATGCGGAGGGTGGCCAGGCGGTGGTCCTGGCTACCACATCATCGTTTCCTGGACGATTGATGAATGTCAAATGGGTCTCCAATGGTTGACAAAACAAGGATGAGGGTGAAGGATTGGTTCCACGAATTGAGGGAAGCACAAAAAAATGTGTGTGAGAAAAGCAAAAGGAGAAATTTTAAAGTAAAGAAAATACTTACAAATTACCTTTAACCTCTCTGTTGGAATCTTCTACAGTGTAACCCTAAATGGGGTCTTACTTGACTACCTTTTTTCCTTCTTTGAATTCTTTTTTTTTTTTTAGCTGGGTCAAATGCGGATGTGGACGCCCAATAGAAAACCACCTACGCAAGAGAATAAATGTGTTCGCACGCACTCACACAAATGTGTGGGTCTGTTTGCACCAACATGATTGTGTAGGTGAGTTTGCATCCTTGTAATTGTGTGGGTGTTTTTACACCCATGTGAACTCGTGGGTGTTTCTACACCCACACAAAGAATATGAATGGGTTTTGCATCCATGGTCAAGGTCGCCAACGACCTTGATCTTGAAAACCTTGAGGTTCTCCATGTGGCTGCCACTGTTGCTGCTACAATGGCTGCGGGGATGCTGCTGCTAGAGAATCTGTGTGTTGTGTAGGATAGCAGCTGAGTGCAGGCACTGCTGTGGATGCACAGGAAAAGATGCCGTTGTACCGGACTTCTGTTACTGCTGTTGCGCAAATGCTATGGCTGCTGCATTCTATGTTGCTCGCTCCCTATATTGTGCTGCACGGCTCTGCTTGCTGTTGGCGGAGAGTTTCCACAGTGCAGCCAAAAACTTTATCACACTACAAATATTGCAAGCTGTTTCTGCACACGGTTTCCATTGCTGCTGCTGTGCATTGTTGCTACTATAGTTGCTACAAAATTCTGCTGCTGCCAATGCTATGCACTGCTTGCATGCTGCTGCATGCTGTTATGTCATACTCCTCTTGCAATGTTTTTTCCATGCCTCTCGCACGCGGCTGCAATGCACTTGCTTGATTCTTTCATGCTTCTGGCAGGCTGCTTGTTGCTGCCTGCTGCTACTTCGTGGGCAGATCAACCACTCACACTCCGGCTGCCATGAGCTGTAGAAGTGGGAGCCGGCCTTTTGATGAGGAGCAGCAGCTACCGACAAGAATGTTGCTGCTTCTGCCACACAAACGACGGTTTTGGCAGTCCCCAATGACCTCTCAATGTACACTAAACCTAATGATTAAATGAACACTGTCCTTGTCACTTTCATAGACATTGCTGTTGCACCCATATGCTTGACTGGTGCCAAGTGGCATAGCTCAGCTACATTTTAAATCTGCTTTGCTGCTTTCATGCTCACACAACCCCCTTGTGCTCTTATGCCATGTGAGAATCATTTCAAGGCATGTAGATCCATGCTAGACAAGAAATGATCTCTGGTGATGAGTGCAAGAACTGCATCCCCAAATTTTGGATAAAACTGGAATGCATGGTTTAAGAAACAATTGATCAAGTACAATATGGCCTACCGTGAGCTTATGGACTGGGGACTGGTGGCTAGCCCACCAAGCCCCATCATCCCCGTTGCACCAAAATGCATGAACAGGGAACACGCGCACAACGTAATGTAGGGAATGAGACCTGTCTCAAATGAGACAGGTCTCCCGAGGCACCGGAATAGCCCATGGAGTCCGCGGGTCTCGACCATCAACACGTCCAGAATCTACAGTGGTATGCAAACTAAGGGTGCACACCAAAAAACAGGAATCGCCATTTTAACTCCTGAGGTTCCAGAATTGGGCCAGAATTGTGATACAGTACGTAGGGTAAGTGGGGGAGGGGGGTGTGGGTGGAGAGGTGGGGAGGCGGAAAAAATCTGCACAGGTGGAGTTCGTGACGGAAGGTGTTCGTGACGGAAGGTGTTATTCAAGAAGGAATGCTAAGACGTTCCGTCGAACTGGATCGTCCTCAGTTTGTCCCTCAGGCCGAGCACTTGCTTGCAGCAAATTCTTGACGAGGTGGCTAGTCAGCCATCTCCAGCCGCAGTGAGTGCCTCTGCAACTTCTCGCCCTCAACTTCTCATTTCCTCATCATCCTCATGTACAGCAGCAGCAGGTGGCGCGAGTGTCCCTACAATACAGCATCCAACGCCTGAGCAGGTGGATGGCCGCAAGAAGGGACCGAGCCTGGTTTGGACAGTTTTCATGATCATGATGATTGAGGGAGAGTGGGGAGCCACGTGCCAGCTATGTCCAAAGTGGACGGGCTTGAAGGGTATGTTCAAGAGAAACAAGAGCAACACAAGTGGAATGTTGAAGCATCTCCACTTTTCGTACCACTCAAAGTGGAAGGAGCTCAAAATGCGAAAAGTGGCAGAGAATCCAAGACAAGCAACGGAGGCGGCCATGACAAATGCCAACCTCATAGACGGCTCCAACTCTGTCATCGACAGGTCTTGTGCGGGTGTTGGCATCATGTCCAACAAGTGGTACTTTCACAGTCCTCTGTGGAAGCATGTTGTGGACAAGAACGTCTCGTTCTTGTCCATGGAGTCTTTCTGGCTATGTCGCGCCTTTTTGCATTGCAATCCCCTTGCATATGTGCCTGGTCGCATGACCCTTGCCTGCCTCATTTGCCTTCGTTCTGCGGCATTCCGCAAGCACCTCATCAAGATCCTTGCAGAAGTGAACAACGAGGTGTCTTTTACCACTGGTGGTTGGAAATCTTATGGCAACGTCATGTTTCTTGGTGTCACAGCACATTGGATCACCAACTGGAAGATGGAGAGAATTGCCATTGATAACCATGATCTGACAGATAGTGCCAATACTGATAATCTTCCAAGGTGTTTACAAATGGTGTGCAGCCTTCCTTGTTCTCCAGAACAACAACTTTGAAAAGCATGGCCACATCCAATACATGGGCCATGCAATGAACCCGGCCGTTCAGGAAATTCTTGACAAGACCGCCTTACAGGAGCAGCTGCAGAAAGCGCGGGACATCTGTACCTTCGTAAATCGCAACGCCAAGAGAGAGGCGTCGTTGGATGCAGCATGTGCCGCCGCTAGTGTGCAGTATCTGCAACTTCATGTCAACACACCCATTTTGTGAAACAGCACCCTGGACAAGTGCACCAGGGTGGTGCATATCAAGAGCATGTTGGAGCCATGGCTGACTGTGAAGGCGCCGCACCTCAAGCCAAGAGGTGACGGCTGGGAGCTGCTTGGCTTGGTCATGGCCATCCTGAAACCTTTCAAAGGATTCACTGAGAACATCAGTGGGCAACAGTATCCGACATTGTCCGTGGTCATCCCCTTCTTCATGGTCATCCTGGCTTAGATGCACCAGTGGCAGGTCCAATGCTTGCTATCTATGCATTCCTTACAATGTGTGCAATGCTTGCTACCTGTGAGTTCCTTAAGAACCTTGCAACCCTTGCATTACCTGATTAAATGCATTCAGACCATCCCTTCATTCCATCAGTGAGTGCACTGAGTCAATACATTCAGTCCATGAATTGAGTCAATGTATTCAGTCTGTGCCATCAGTCAATGTCATGCAATCAGTCCATGCATTCATTATTTCTATGCCTTCTGTCCATGCATCAGGTCGAGAATTACGTGAAGAGTTTGTCGGTACGCCATGTTGTGGCTACAGCTGTTGATCGCTTCCGACTCTTTGAGAGGGTGCACAAGCTGATGGGCATCAAAACGGCAGTTGATTTCGAGGTGAAGGTGATTGAAAATTTGAAGCCGTACAATGACCGCATCATGGAGTGTTGCCATGTTGCACACCTATTGAAGCAGCGGCTGAGGCTGTAGTCGCTGCTGCCACAATAGCCGCCTTGGATGAGGACATGGGCAAGTCCGCACCTGCCGTGGGTGGATATTATGTGTCTGGTAGCGCTCCTGTACCCATGGCATCTCCTGCAACTGCAGAAAGTCATTTTTCAAGCCCAGCATAAGCTGCAAAGAAGGGCAGAGCAACGTGTACAAAGAAGACCATGATTGAGGCAGCAATGGAGGATCCAACAGAGGATTTGTTTGAAGATCCTGACGCCACACCAGTAGAGGAGGAGCCAGATTCGTTTGAGATGGAGGTGGAGGAGTGGACAAAGGAGGAACGCGTTGGACACCGCAACAGCATCCTACATTACTTCCAAGATAATACAATTAAGTTTCCTACGTTCACTCTCTGTGCTCTTGATGTGCTTGCAATGCCTGCCATGAGCACTCCGAGTGAACGCATCTTCAGTCTCCGAGGCCATGTCATCACAGACATCTGCCACTCGCTAAGCAACATGACCGTGCAAGATGCGCTCACGCTGAAAACATGGATGAATGATCCAACTTATTGAATTTCCAGTTTCTCCCAATGGTGTAGTTTCACCTGAGTTGTAGGAAGTAGAGCACACAGAGAAGGCAAGGCGGCGGATGACAAGTCGCAGGGCTGTAGTGGCTGAAGGCAGCAGCAATGATGAGAAGGAAGATGCTGATTGTGGTGGAGCAGGGGATGATTCCCATGGTGACAAAAACAACAACAATGATGAGGAAGCCAAAGATGAGGATGGAGATGAAGCGGCAGCTGCCCTCAAGTCCTTCAATCTCGAAGAGAATGATGTCATCAAGATGAGCTAGGCAGTACTAGGCTGTTAGGTGGTCAGAATTTGAAACCACTGCTTTTTCATGTGCTTTGCTTTCCATGTTGGCAGTTGAACAGTGGGGTAGAGGTGGAGGGGCAGGGTCTCCATGGCCCTGCCCCTTGAAACATCTGAACTTGGTCAATTTCACTGACCACTGCTTCCTGTGACTAGAAATGTTTTTAACAAGTATGTTTCCAATCAATCCATGCTCTTCTTCCTCTAAAATGAAAATCAGCACAAAAAGTGTTATGTCCATGAAATGTTTCACGTGTACAATATGTGAAAACAGTGTTACATCATAGGCAACCCAAGTTACATGAGAAAGTGTAATAACCAGGCAAATGACAAGTTCAACACATTGACATGAATGCTATGTGTGAAGTTCATTACAATGTGCAATATGTTTGTCCTAAGAAAAAGAAGAAACACACACATGACCACCATGTGTACTCAGTGGCATAGTGCAGATTTGACCAGTACTGAGATATCATATCTAAAAAGTTAATCTATTCTGGTGGACCACTAGCAAATTTCACCCAGCAGTATAAGTTGTGAATGTGGATAATCATGATTCTAAGAAAATAAAAATCATAAATCTCGCAAAGACAGATTCGCGAGCCTTTACAAAGTATAATCATGGGCCTGAATGTGCTGGAATTGAGATACCAAAGGACAATAAATCGTGATTCTTAAGAATCGAAATTACGGCCTGAGGACTGAGGTTCCAATTCTACCACCTTGGTCCAAATTGTAAAGTCAATTTTATGCCCAGAATTGACAATCCGTCTTGGCGTGCTCCCTTAATGCTAGCAACACTCGTAAGGCAAAGCGAGGCAAGTCAGGCATTTCGCGGCGCCAGAACATGTCACTGGACGTCCAGGTCTCGACCATGTGTAGACTACACACGACAGACCAAAATTCAGTAATGACTCGATCAATCAGTATTTGGTCTCCCGAGGTGCCAGTACAAAGCACTGTGTACCTGGGTCTCAACCACAGAGAGAATACACAAGCTGTCAGAGACATGTGACTAATCATCATGGGATCTCCTGGAGCACCGGCGCACACCATCAAGTGCCCGGATCTTGACCATCGAGAAAACTCTATTAACTATGCATGGGTTGAAGTAGGTGGCTAGAATACACTGCACGTGTCACAGAAGAAGTAATGTAAGTACTGTAGCATCACCAGGGCGAACCGAGAAGCTCTAACATTCAGAAAACCCAAAGCCCATACACCAACAAAGAGGGGGAAGGGGGTTGTAACCTTAGTGACATACACGAGTCCCTTAACTCCATAAGTGGACATTTCTTTCCTTAAATATATGGTCCACCACACATCAACTTCTACAGCTTTCAGCTGTTCGACCAGGGGTACTTTGGCCAGTTGCTCTGACTTCCGATGTTTTACAATACAAAGTTCTGACATACGAGACCAGTCTCGAGATGTGTCGAAAGACGTATGACAAACCATCTCTACCTTTCAATACTGTTTGGTTGAAATTTTCCATGATGTTAGACTTATATAAGGAAGCGCCTTGATATTCAAGATCCCCTTTGACTTCTCGGAGGAGTTTTTTGATGAGCCTCTCACGACGCGGTATCACATGCTCCAATTGACTTGAGTGTCCGAGATCCCAAGTATGCCTTGTTTTTCACTCTTTTATGTATGTACTTACGAGTTCTAACACTGACATAAAAGTACACTTGCTACTGGTGATGAACTCCTCATGTATCTCATTTTCTCAAGTTGTCTTATGTTCTACAGCTTCTACTTATGAACTGCCTATGTTTTGCATGGCATAGGAGCTACACCTCTGGGGTTGTAGCAGGTTTTGTAACTTGTCCATGTCATTCCACTGTCCCCCTCTGCATCACAAGGTGCACGTCAATACTGTGGATAAATGTTGTCAGCATCTGCATTGGAGAAGGTCTGAAAGTTTTCGGCAGCGCTTTCTCGCCAAAGATAGTTGCTAGCGCCTAGTGTAAGAGAGTAGATGCCCGGCCATTATCCACTTGTAGCGGGAGGGCCAGTTCTTCCCTCCATCCTCGCAGTTGCGAGGGGTGGTTGGACACCACCCCTCACCACTGTGAGGGCTGGCCAGCGGCCAGCCCTTTGCTGGCCACCGACCAGCTGGCTGTCAGCCAGCTGGATGGCCAGCCACCTGCTGGCCGCCGATCGAGCTGGTCACTCGATCGGCGGCCAGGAGGCCGCAAGGCCTCAAGAGCCAAGGCATGTGGCCTCAAGCTGTCGTCCGCATCCTCTCCTTCCCGCCACCTCAAGTGAGTGAGGCGAGGGATGGAGAGCAAGGGAGTGAGGCGTGATAGAAATTAAAAGTGTCGGCGCGAAATCGTTGGACGTGCCTCACAGGCGACAATTTTACGTCGTCGCATAAGAAATAGAACTCGAGTCTGTTTCGTACAAACTTTGATTTTTGTTTATAAAAAACTCCTACAAAATCACACGTTTGAGGTACCTTCCTCATTTTGGATCCAGAATGAGGGGACAAGGTAAAAACAAAAATATCCCTCCAGAGACTTGAAATGTTCAGATCTCCTTGCATGAGTCGTTGATGACGATTTTTCCCAAGACTGACGCAGAGGAGAAAATCCCTCTAGCGAGCTCTAGACACCATTCTCCGAACTCCGACGATGACTTTCGTGCAAGAGCTGGAGAGCTGTCGCGTTACAATGGTTTTTGGAGCAGGACATCACCAACGACTAAGTGTGCAAGGGTCTCGGCGGTTACAATAGATGTAAAACACCACCAGTAGCTGTAGCGGCAGCAGAAATGCAAAAAGGAGATATGGCCTTAAAACTTACGTTGGAAGGTTATTGAGGAGCTCCTTTCTATTCTTCCACCTCCTTTGATCTTCTCTCCTTCACCAGGGAGCTACATCATTTTTTTGTGGACAGGCTGGGGAGTTCCCATCCCTAAATAAACATTTTCCTTCCTCCTTGCAAGATTCTCCCCTTCCTCCCTTAACCAAAAAAATAGAGCAAGATTCTTCTCCAAGACAGAAACTGAGAATTGCAAGAGCTTCACATTGCAAGTTGAATCACATGAAACGGTGAAGCGTGGAGGGAGCTAGGTCAAAACCAGTTTCATCCATAGTTTCGGTTTCGACACTAAGTGTCGGGGACGAACAGACAAGAGAGAGAGGGAGCGAAGCACGAGATTCGTGCTTCGCTCCACTCGGAGGGCAGCGAGCGAGGCCTGCCGGCCTCGCGAGCTCGCTCTCGAAAATCGAGGGCGAAGTCCGCCCCTGGACCGATTTCTTGGTCGACTTCCCCTCGAGGGCAAACCTACTCTACGTCATGCAAAGTTGTGGGTCTAATCTAGGTCTGTCTCCAAAGTCATCATGTATCTCACTACAGAGTCAAGATCTAATCTAGGTATGGCAACATCAAGTAAGGAAGGAAGGAGCATGGGCATGCGACTGAGCTGGAGCCGAGGCACGTGAGTCACGAGCTGCAGCATCTGGCAGAGGCTGCGTCTGAAGCATGTGAAGCACGCGCTCATCATGCGTCGTCTCCAGTCTCATGGCCGGCATGCCCTGCGCACTCACATCCACACACAAGATAATATATGTACACGGATTAACACGCCCCCTTGGATGTGAGTGCCGTAGGCATGCAACCAAGTTGGTAAAGTTGAGAGGTGAGGTTTGAGGAGGGAAGGGCTTTGGTAACGAATTCTGCCAACTGAGTGTCGCCCGCAATGGGGCACACTTGAACAGCACCTGCTTCCACTGCTTCCCGCACGAAGTGATGCTCGACACTGATATGCTTAGTGCGTGGGTGCAGTACACCATCATTTTCTGTAATCCGTCGTGCTGCTGAACTGTCGCTGTACAATGGTGTGGCATGCACAGTCAGGCTCAATTCTTCAAGCAACCGTCCAAGCCATATGGCTTCGCATGCAGCCTCACCCAGCGCCATGTATTCAGCCTCAGCCACACTACGTGCCACACACGACTGTTTTGCACTTCTCCATGAGACGGCCATACCCCACACACGAAAAACATACCCCCCCCGACTGCGCGCAGCACGATCACGGGCATAGTCACTGTCACAATACCCGTCCAAGAGAGGTGCTGCAGAGGGAGAGATGACCAGACCGACCTCGGCAGTGTCCAACACATAACGCAGCAATTTCAACAGGGCCTTGTGATGCGCACTCCGGGGCTGCTGGCTGAACTGAGCCAAGGTGTTGACAGCACATGCAATGTCAAGGCGTGTTGTGGATGCCAAGTAGGAGAGACTGCCTGTGATCTGTCGATAGAGTGTTGGATCACTGTCAGGTCCGTAGTCTGTGGTGCGTGCATCAAGAAGATGTGCGTAGACGTCCGGACTCATGGGTGACTGTTGCCGTGGCAAGTGTTGAACAAGGTGGTGAAAGCGTGCAGTCAGGTGAGCAACAAAGCGTCCTTGATGCATGGTCAGTGTGCGTGCAGACCTGTTCCGTGTGATGGTCATGCCCAAGAAGCTGTGTGCCTCACCAAGATCAGTCATGTGGTAGTGCGCAGTGAGCAATGACTTTGTCTGTGAGATGAGCGGAAGTGAAGGGGAAAGAATCAACAAATCATCCACATAGACAAGCACTGC